>LKNJ01000579.1:0-99280 GCA_002120245.1 Maccullochella peelii
ACTCTGCGTGTTCTTTATTCAGTCTATGCAGTTGAGGGTCCATTAGATATCTCCAGAGCAGATATCTTTGATTGTCCAAAATGTCCCAGATGTCAGGCTGGTCTTAGACCCCGCTCTTTCTGAGTGTGATCAGAGGGATTCTTACCAAGGTCTGGTCCCTCAGCTCGTTAGTTCATCTTATCAGCATAACAACAGTATGCCTTGTGGAGAGACAGAATGTCTACTCCTCAGACCTGTGACTTGTCCGAATTGACAAGTTTATAGCTGTGGGGTTTGAATCCTGGGAAGCACCTAAGGGGTTTGTTGATTCAAATCACTAAACAAAGGTTAGCTAGCTGTGAACTTCCAGCTTCTCCTTTTTGATCTTCTCCAACTGCAGGCCGTGGTGCTTATACTTATCTTTTGTAAGCAAAGGGGGAAGGGTTCACTACATAATTCTGCAGCAGGATGCTGTGTTTCACCGAGCTCTCTGAGCCCAGTGTCACCTGGGATCGGCTCCAGCCCCCAGCGACCCTCAAGGGATAAGCAGCTATGGATAATAAAAGTGGGTCAAAACAGGTATAATAACATATTATCAACATCAAGTGATGGTGGATTGTCCTGTTAGTAGTACCGGTCTCTCAGCTGTGGTTCAACCATACCAATCTCAACAACAGTAACAAACAATAGTGGAGATAAAGGTCTCACACAGTACCAAGTAGGTTATTACTGTTGCAAACAGCAGCCATTGGGGACTAATAAAGTACTGCTGCTAGTGTTTTGGCATCTGTATTCAAAAATAAATATTGTACTCAAGTTTTATTTTTCTTTCAGGATTGCGATGTAACCAATCCCAGAAGCCATCGGCCAATGTTTCGGGGCTTCCGGTGTAGCCAGCAAATATCCGTATAACAAATATCCGGCCCAAGACCTCCTCTTCTGTGCGCCGGTCATTGTTTACAGTCCGATTAGCAACCTCTGAACCCAGCGGCTGTCGTAAAAAACAAGCTAATAAAAAGCTAATCTCCTTCCCAGATTGATAAATAGCTGAATCGTCGTCTATGGTTTCCGAGATTGCACTACGGCCAATGTGTTCCGCCTCTTTTGCTCTCCACACTGACTGTTTACCTGCATGCAACCAAGGCCCGCTCAAATGTGATTGGTCACACTATTATAACAGAAAAATGTGGGAGAACGGATCTAATTAGCGCCGTCTCGCACGTTCTACACGCTGTACGTTAAGATCATAAAGCTGTCGGATATTTGATCAAATGTAGGTGCGAGATGACCTCAAGCAGCAGGTGTCATCTACACAACACGACACATTTCCACGTCCGATGCAGACGGGAAGTCAAAGGACAAAATTACGGAGTCGGAGCACTTCCTTGTTGCTGAAAAGGGTCAATATGCCGACAGTATTGTTTCTCCAGAGTCCTTCCACAAATATTAGCATGCTGTCTAATAGGTAATAAACACATTCCATATATTAAATGGTGCGAGAGACAGAGATTAGATATAAAAACTAATCATTCTCTTTCTCCCACAGATAAGATTTAAAAGAACATCGGCCAATTTAAATGTGACTATAAAGGGAGCGGGCAGTGTAATGATAACACTAATATGGTCTCTTTCTCCAAACGAATCAAATATGTGTTGGAGCTGTTTTTCCATTCACCGCCTGTTTTCAGGGAGGGAAGTGAAGGCATGCTTTCACCCCATGCATTTCCTTGCTTTGATGATCACAACATCCGTGTGCATTAATATACACGGTCATCTAGTTTATTCAGCTCACTGGAATAAAAATAGAGCACATAATCCACGCTTTTAGCAGTTAGAGGGAAGGTATCTACGGTCCGCTGATTATGCCGGCCCTCGATGGTCCTTGGGCCTTCATGACGTCAATGGCCTGCACTGTTCCACCCCTGCTGTGGCATGTGAAAGACAGGCAGTGCTAATAGATGCTGTGGAAAAGGAAAATATGTGCTTTGTATAAACAATATTCAATATTTCAAGCACATCTCGTTTCTGACAGATCTGTTTTCCCAGTCTGATAATTGGGCAAAGTGTGCAACGCTCCTGTTGATCTGATGGTTCACGGGCTCGCTGCCGTATTCTTTTCAAGGTGGGGATGTTGCCAGCTGCCAGTGGACGCACAGGTAGGATTTGTGCTAGATGTTGCCCTGACTATTATTGGATATAGGGAAAAACATTTTTCTTTTTGATGCTTAATTGTTCAGCCAGAGGTGTCACTGCCCGATCCGTACCGGAAACCGAATGTGTTCTGCACACGTGCTTCACACTTTATGTTGATAAGTGGAACATATATTTAGACATACGTATTGATAGAATATGTTTAGTGTGACTTTTACAATACAACCAGAATTAATTCATATGCATTAATAGATATTTTATTTGAATTTAACATTTACTTTATTCAAGCAATGCAAGCGTTTTACCAGCTTTTTTTGTTAATGAATGACAAAGTTAGCTCCACATATTAGACATTCTTTACCAAAACAAGAAAAATGTGTATTTATTTACTAAGAAAAAATTTAATCTTGTATTTAATACCTAGTAAAACCAAAGATAACATTATTTTATTTAAATCCCAGAAACTGACGTAAATTGCTTCGACATAAGTCCGACAGGAAGTAGCCGCATTTTTGCACGTGCTCAGAACAAACCGGGTTTCTGGCACAGATCGGGCAGCGACGCGAAGTACAGCTGAATGTCAGTCTTTGTATTGTTAGCAGCCCACACACAGTCAGAAAACACCTCATACTTACGCAGAGGCGTAGCACAAAACTCTGGACCCTGTACAGAGGCATTCTCTTTGGGCCCCTCCTCACATGAGGGCTTATCTTACGCTCATACTTGCGGCCGTTCTGACTTTGGGACAAGCTAATTTTGCACTCGACACCTCTGTAATAGAGATTTTGGAAATGTAGACTCTGCCAAAACATCATACATCAGGGAAATCTCTGCCTCTGTTCTTCGTCTTTCCTCTTCCATTTGATGTGGCTCCTCCTCTGTGTACTATGGTTGGAATAAATATTAAATATAGTCGGACATCAATGAAGGTGGCCAGGTGACCAAGTTAGCATGCTCAGTCAGAACCCAGACTATATCTTGGCCTGGCCCAGTCACTTCCTGGAGTCTTGTCATCACCGTGAGGTTGCCAGGCAACCAGACTTCAGGAAGTTAATGCCACGGCAAAGAAATAGTCCAGCACATAATGCCCCTTAAAACCACAACGTGTTAACGTTTCAGTTTCTGCTTCAACGAGATGTAACGTATCAATTACTGAGCTTCAGAGGTGTTAGTAGGTGGATTATGTTACCTTTGTACAGAGCCAGGCTAGCTGTTCCCCCTGTTTACAGTCTTTATGCTAAGATAAGATAAGCTAAGCTAAGCTAAGTGGCTGCTTGCTGTAGCTTTATATTTAACGTACAGACATGAAAGTGGTATCAGTCTTCTCATGGAACTCTCGGGAAGAAAGCAAATAAGCTTATTTCCCCAAATCTTGAACTGTTTCTTGAAGCCGAAGCAGTATCGAATTTTTAGAAAAACTCACACACGTAAATCTTGCAACCACCTGTGGCCTCTGAGGTGCAACGATTCCCAAGTGCATCAACATTTTCTTCCATATCTGACCCACTGGATTGTTTTTTTAAATGCTGAATGGATGCAGCGAGACATGAATCATAATCGTAAAAAGGGACGCTTCAAAGAATATCTTTATATTCAGCCAAAAGAACAGATTTGAGAAATAGCAGGCATTTCAAATCGCCTCTTAAAAGGTAAAAGAGGGGTACGTGACAGCTGGAGGTGTCAGCTCACCTCCAGGACTGTCACTGCCAGTCTGCATGAACACGGTGCTTTAGGTGAGAAATCAGCCAGAATTAATAGCACCCTGCCTTTGATGACAGAGCCTGTCTTTGCATATTACTGCAAGTCTCAGTGGGTGAACCACACTGGCCGGAAGAATACACTCAAAGGGCGATTTTCACACTTGAAATGAATAATTTGATGATTTTTCTAAAATGTTATCTAATAATGAGTCTGTGATGAGTCATGCGTTTGTCCCGTTTTGAATTAGAAAAAGGCAGTGAAGAGAAGGCCAGCAGCCTTTTGACAAAAACACAGCAGAGGAAAACCTTCATTCAAAGCACACATAGTTTAAGATGTTGAGTGGGAACCAAACACCTTTTTGTATTTGATGTTGGCCATATTGATTTCTACATATTTGGCCATCTGTAGCCAACAGATCACTGGATGATAAAACACAGCTTCTACATTTCTATTCAGGCTTTCATTTTGAACTCCATACAACTTTCATCAAAGAGCATCAGAAGTGTTTTATGTATGGAAGACCAAGTCTTGTTATATGCACTTATAGTCCTGAGCAGTAGAGTATGGTATACTTAAGGGGAATTAGCCTTTAATATGGGCTGTATGAAAGTGTTTCTCTGGTCCTTCTGTTAATTTATACAGCCTGAACAATGTTTAAGAGAGTACAAGTATGGTATAAATTGTGTTGTTTCTCTGCAAGAGAGCTTAAAACTTGCAAACTTCAGGATATATAAGAACCTCACTTGATGTACAGGTCTTAGTATTATCTGCATTAAGGTAACACTTTGAAAAAAGTGTGTTTTTGCTACTTTGAGTTGAGTTTGAATGAAGAGGAATTCACGCATTGTCACCTCAAAGTCTATATGAAGATCTTCCAGTATTCACAGAAGGCTGTGCATGCTACCTGGATGTTGTGTGTCAGAAGTGAAAGGGAATGGCAGCAGACAGATGAACCTGTGCTGCAAATATCACATTTTCAAGATGTCGTCTAACATCAAGTCAGGTTTTAAGGGCGTGAAAGCCCATTTTCTGTGGCCAAGGAGGGATAATACTATTTAGAATTTTTTGGGCAGGTGAAATTCAGGTATTTTAAACAAAGATTTAGTGATTAAACGAAAGAGAAAAGAAAGAGAAACTCTGGAGTCTCAGAAACCCGTTTGTTGCCCTAAAAAACTTCCAGTGAGCTGTCTTTGGTTCTGTATGATCCTCTTAGAAGCAATAAAACTCTGATGATGTCAGCCCTGAAACGGGAGTCAAGAGCTTTTGGTCGAGGTTACAAACCCAAATAAAGCAATATACAGCAAGTTATGACTCGGCTTCACAAGAGAGACTCTGACATCTAATTTCAGATATCAAGAGGGGCATGGCTTCCTGAACCATGGGAAATAAGAGCAATCTAGCCGGGGTCAAAGGGATAAAGGCAGTGCAGCACCACCCCTATCCCTGCCCGTGTATATATATATATATATATATATATATATATATGGCTGAGTTTTCACAATCAGCACTCCATAATGCAGAGGTTTCCACGGCAACCAGGCTGCACGCTTTTTGGTACAGTCTGTCTTTGCTGAAGCACAGAGATCAAGGCTTAGACCTGTCTCACCTTTGATGGAGAAACCCTCCGGTCGATTTCATTTCACAGTTGTAGCTGGAGTTCCTTTTGAAATGCTAATTTCCGTCAGAGCAGCGGGGACCAATCAATGCTATTGATCCACATGCCCATCAGCAGCAAGGAGAAGATCCTGTGTTCATATGGACAAGTATTTCACACCCCCTTTTCTCCTCGCAGACCTCCATATTTTACATTTATGCAGAGTAGACTCACCAGGACGAACGTTCAATGACACTTTGATGGCCCGGGGCCGTACAGATGTTCAGCCTAATCAAGATAAATGGGAGCCTTTAGTTGCACACTGCAAAGTCAATATGGTGGTCTGACTTCTGAGTTACCTGGAGAAACTCCCTGTGGAGCGCAGATACCTCGCAGACTTTAGATTACTCGGAGGAAACAGTTCAGGAGTTTCCTGATTCTGCAGTTTCAGCTTAAAGCGTCACATGTCTCAAAATTCAGAAGCGAATTTAGGACACGATTCAACAACATACACTCCAATTAATAAGTAACAATGTGACTGTCGGTGTATCGCAACTGTTTTGGTACACCTAAAGGCAAAAAAAGAAAGCACATGTGAATTTTACGTGTCGCATTTGTTCATTTTGGACCTTTTGGGAACAGCATACAGTATTTCGGTTCACATGTAGCAGACCTGCAGATCCAAGTGGGAAGAAAAAGGGTGACAGTTCCTAAAACATTTTTACAGCTTTAACATATGAAGCATTTTGATCCACTCTAAGATGAAAATAGAGGGAAAAAATACACATTTTTGTATTCAAAAGAACATGTCGGTGCTAACACATCCACAGTCTTACAACAACATATAGTAGAGTTAAACTGCGTTATGTTCAAGTGCCTCATTTCTTCATTTCCAGGAAACTGCTGCTTAGCGTTGTCTCTGCTGCACAAGGCAAGGCAGCTTTCTTTATACAGCACATTTCCAACACAGAGGCAATTCAAAGTGCTTAATAGACAAAGAAAAGCATTGGAATGACATTCAAAACTATAAGAATAAAAAGGGAAACTCCATCCTTCACCCCTCACCCCCTTAAAAGAGATAGAACTGATAACAGGTATTAGGCGCATGTGGCTTTCAGGGACCATCACTATTCCAAATTGATTAACAGGTGGAATAACGCACTATAAATAAAACAAAACTAAACTTAGTGTGATGTTCCTGTTTTCTGTTGTTAAAGGTCTGTTTACAACATTTATATTTGAAAAAATAAGTTTATATTTTCAATTATGATCAGTCGGGAAACCCAGACTTGCACATTCCTTTATGAGTTTTATGCCTGTAATTTACAAAACCACCTTTAAATAAACAATAGTTATTCAAACTATTACTATGGCCTACGCAGCCTACAACTACAGCGTCATGCACTATATGCAATATGTACAGTATGTAAAACGACCCTGGTTTAGTGTTTAAAGCGTTTTTAGCTCCTGAGATGGACAGAAAAACAGAATCTCACCAAACCAAGTTTTTATAATCTGTACGGATCATTTGTGTGCGTTTGCTTTGCTGTAAATCTTCTTGGTGAAAGGTAACGTTGCTCGTTTATCACCGAGGCGTCGACGTGCCGCCCCGAGGCAGAGGTTCATCTCACATTATCCTCAATTTTTTAAAGCCATGACGTAAAAAATCCCCATTTGTCGGCGTGACCATGAAGGCACCAGCTCTCACAAACAATCAGCATGACGGGCTGCTCCGGCCTCTGGTGCCTTTATGAGGTGATTTCATTAATCTGTGCCTCAGTGTGGAGCCGGCGCAGCGTTACATCAAGTTAGACCACCTGTTCAACTCGCTCCATTTATGTGTCAGTCTGAGGAAAGTATGAATCGCTTTTATGCAGTTTTGTTGATTTGGTTGTTATTTCTGTATTGCCTGTTATGCAGGGTAACATTCAGACCAAGCAGAGAGAAATTCATGGCGCTGAGGCAATGAGTCACTTTGTGTACATTTTAAAATATCATGTCATTCACTATAAAGGGACGCATTTGTGACATTTATGTGAGCATTAAATGTCAGCAGAGGACATTTGTATGGATATAATGTTATGACGGCTCTTGAATGTTCACTCTTGGCTTCAGATATAAAGTTTGACAAGAAAAAAAAATCCTTCCACTTACAGTACAATATGTTTTTCAGCTTTCAGGTGAAAAAACAACAACTTTTTTTCATACATCTAGTAAGTGGACCTTGAGTTTTGCCTTTTGATTCTCAAACAGTTGCTACAGTACATAAGAAAGGCAATATTTTAATGAGGAACAATTGGTTGTAGATTATATTTGGGCAAATAATAGACAATTTACATTTCTGTAAATGATCAAAGTAAGGCAACATTGTAGTAAAAAATAATGCAGATCATTAAACCCAACAGTGATAACTTAGGAGAACCTCTTTACTTAAAGTTAGGAAATGCATACAATATGTATATATAAATAGAATAATGGTTTCAAAATGAATATATCTCAAAGTTTAGTTTCACTTTAGTTCCCAGCAGAATAGTGAAACATAAATCAAATAATTAATCAATTATAGACAATCAGAAAAAAGACATCTGCTGTTCTTTCCTGCGAAATCCAAATGTCTTTTCATCTTAACAGTTCTCTAACAACAATGGAAATGGATTGTTACAAATGGCACAAAAACAGTTTTAAAGCCCTGAAATCTCGGTACATGCTGCATTGATTATTGAGTCATTATTATGGATCAACATCGCTGTCGACCCCTGCAGGTATACACACGTCACTGTGCAATGAGGCAACACAAATGCTGTTTGTTAGCCCTATATGAGTGTTTGATCATCTGACATTGTTTTAATTCTGTACTTTTCTTGCTGTCAACAAATGGAAGGACCAAAACCAACAGTGTGTTAGTCCGCCTCTCAATACTGACTTACTGCTCTGCCCTCTCAGCTCCGAGCCCATCGGTTCCTACTGAAGACTCTTTAAAAAAAGGCTCAATTATTTCCTAACACAGCTGCTCACTGGAGTTTTTATTAAACGTTACTCAAACAGGAGGAAATAGTGTTTGTTGGGGACTATTTTCGTTAGTTAGAAGGTAATAAGACCCTTATAAGTCCTTATGACTGTTTATAAGTGCATAATAAAGGTCCGGCAGCAGCAAAAAGCATAGTTAACAGTTTTTAAATGATTAATAAAGTTTTTTTTTTACCTTAATAAAGCAACAGAAAAAGCTTAGTAAAGGTTTAACAATAACAGAACAGGTAAGTTAGTAAGACTCAAATGAGTTTGTAACGCTGTTATAAACAATTAAAGTGCTTATAAATGTCTTGTAATCTAACAATATATGTGTTTATGATGCTATTATTAACCCTTATATAGTCTTATTACCACATAATGTTAATAAGCATCTTATAAGGACTTATTACGTATGAACTAACGCTTATTACAAGAACCTTTATGTAAAGTGTTGCCGGCTCTGATACACACACAACACTTGTTAGTAGATACATTCACTGCTGGTTTTCATGGGATTTGCAGACAATAAAACATAGAATATCACCAGACTTGACTTTTGTCCATGTCTTAAACCAACCCGAGCATGCGGCACTGTGGCCATTTTATCAACGAGCCGCTCCATCAGACGATCGGATGGTGCCATTTATTGAAGAAATTCCCCTCTGATGATGGAAGTCTCACTTCCTCTGTGCTTCTTGAGCTTTAAAGATTTCATTCAGGTTAAAAGATTTCATTCAGCACTTCTCCAACAAACAAGCCGAGGAACACTAACTCCCTCGGATTACGTCGATACGGTTGATTCCCCCCCCCCCCTTCGGTTTCATCTCTCTATCGAGACAGCCATTGATTTTTTTTTTTTTTCTAGTTGCTTCATTTCAAAAGAGGAACAGGAATATAATTACAGCAGCTCCTCAGTGTCGGAGCATTCAAAACAAACCATTTTCCCCCCCAGAAACGGTTGCTTGTCTGAAAATCTTTATCATGCAAAGGTAGAATCTGAAACTGTAAACCGGATTGTATTTGTCACCTCCTTTCTGCACGTTCACGCTCTTTTGTGTTTTGTAATTGCCTCAAACATTGTCAGTTCTTGGCAGCTTTATTTTCTTACACTCATAGTTCATTATAAAGCGCTGCTTGCTGAAAGAATAACGATCTGAATTATTCATGAGTGTACCCTTTTTCTCCCGAATCTGTTTTTGTTTGCTCCAAACTGTCACGCCACATTTAATTATTCCGCAGCCTCTCCAGACTCATAGAGGAAACACAGTGAGGTTTGACCTTAACGGGGCTATCTTTTCGCCATTTGAGATCAAAACATTTATGAGTTTCTTTATTTTTTGCCTCAGCAGTGGTTTGCAGGACACTTGAAAGGCCAGATAAAGTGAATTCACAAAAGGAGACTGCTCATTTTCTCACTGTTTCCTTCTCTCTGCAGTGCACCAGGTACGGTAACAGTATTTTATCAGGCTCAGTGAGAGCTGGCCCATAAATCCACAGAGAGGAACACATTTAAGAATTTCTTCAAGTTATTCCTGCACTTAAAATCAATACATGTGACTGTGAACGATTCTCCCGAAGCCAGAAACCAGAGAGTGAAGACTCAAATTTGTGATATCATCAGGTGGAGAGAGCCTGGAGCTGAATAAGAACAGATAGTGGAGTTGAGTGGTGGAGCTTCCAGGGTTATTTTCTGGCGATATAAGAGTCTGACAACGCAACTAAAGAATGAAGCAGAAGAAGTAAAACCTGAAAAACAAAAAGACAATGGGCTCACAGAGTCTTACATTCATTCTCCGTGTGGCAGCTTCAGGCAGCTTTTATAAAGATTATTGATGCGTCATACAATCTCTTTCAATATGATATCCATAGAGGCATCAGTTTCATCTCAGCTCTTCAAAATCCAGTAAATAAATATCACTATTGGATTGATTCCTGCAAAATATTGTCTTTTAGTTAAGAAAACTGTCTCTGTATATGATCTTCATCGGCAGATGGACAACGCCCCTGTTTAGATGTTTAAAATTGACATTTTTTCGTTTGTTATACTTTCGGGAAATTCTCTTTGTGTCTGTGGCAACTGTCAGACAAATACAATTAAAGACAGACATTTCACAACAAAGTGCTCCACGACAACATCGCCAACAATCAAGAGTTAAGTACAACAAAATGCAAGTGGCACACATTTGTTTAACAGAGCTACACTGGAAGGTGTGAAGGATCTCTGGGCACGGGAAGTCTGCAAAGACGGTTCCCTGTACCTCCGTCCTGATGGTAACAGCTTATATTCACGATAGAGAGGGTGTGATACATCACTGAGGATCGCCTGCCCTTTCCCCGCCACTCGGGACTCACAAAGCAGCGTCACACTGTGTCATTTGCTAGACACTTTAAGGACTTCTCAACATGTGTAAATTAAGACCTGTAGGATTTACAGGGCTGTTGTACCGGCCTGGTTTATACTCTACAGGTGTTTCTGTTATTGTGTCCACCATCTTAAGGCCCATATATCAAAATTAAAGCTCAGGGGCAGACAGGGATCCCAGGTGTCTACTGCCCAGGTCTATGAACCTCTAAATGTAACTCATTGGATAAATGGAACTGGATAACTCATGAATGAATGTGAAACAGTCTTTTCAGTTGATTTTTCCTGGATTAAAAAAAGAAACTTTACACCCCTGAAATGGACTCTTATCTCCATCTTGCTTCTTTTCAGCCGAAAGCATCGTGCATCACCGGAGCCCATCAATAAACACACAGCCGGTGATAACGAGCGCAGACAGATTTTTTTTCCTAGGCTTTAGGTGTAGCTTGTGCAGTGCTGGGTGAAATTAGCACTCTCTGATTTGGCAAATCACAGGAGGGAATCCATGTTAATTAGGTTAGCAGTTAGCCTGGTTTCCACATCGAGCACGGCACTTCTCATTTAGCAATTCATGGAGTCTGGGTGTGGCCCTCTTTGAATTTTTTATGACATGTGACCCCATTTTCAGGTCCCAAAAATCTGATGACCCCAGCTGAGCTCTCAAGTTGTTGTGTGAATTGTGTGAGAGCTCCACATTATGACATAAAAACTGTACATCACACACCAACACCAATATGACTTTTGCAAATCTCCAGTGAGCCTATTTGCACATCAAACCATCCCACATGGCTTCAACTCCAAGAATGAGAAACCTCTATTTTAACACCATTACCTGTACGGGATTAAAAAAGTGTGTAAAACATTTTGAGCTCACTTGAACAAAGGGTTTACCCATAAAGTCTGAGAAAAAAAAGAAACACTTTTGTTAATTTACAAGTACAGATTTATAGCAAGAAAGAAACTCGTAGGAACTAATACAAAACAGCATCACTAATGCAAGTATAAATGCAAGCTTTTAGGCTGGCTAATTACGTTTTATTCCCTTTATCAGTGCTGTTCTCAGGAACCTGTGGTATCAGTAAGAAACGCAAGAGGCTGTGTCGGTGTGGGTGTGTTGCTACAGAGCTGAGAAGATGAAAAACAAGCCAGGGAGGCTAGTTTGACTCATAGAGCCACGGTTTTAAGGCTTTTCAAATGACATAAACAATGCGAGACAGGATTATATAACAACATAAGACATTTCAGTCATGAAATCCTCCGTCTTGACAATTGCGAAGTCAACTGTAAAATTATGGCAAATGCATTGATTTGCTGGATGAGGCTGAGTCTGGTTCAACTTTTTGCTGGATGCATGTTTTTTTTCCTTTTTTGTGCTGGAGCTCTCTGCATCTACACCCTCTGATGTGTCAAGGCAGTGGTGTCATAGAAACGAATGAGGAGGCTGCATCTTCGGACGCGGTGCTAATGTTGGCCTGAACACAGCACTGATCTCATGCCATGATGCAGTGGGGCAGGTCCAGCGCCCATGATACATCATGTAATGTTAGTTAGGGGGCGTTCTCACATACTGACTCACAAGCTGGGACAGCAATAGGCTGCTGGTTATTGTGAATGGATCCTGGTGTTGTAGCCCAGCTCCGCCTGCTGAGCTGCAGGGATTTAAAAGGTGCTCAGCAGTGCTACAGGGGAAAGTTGAGAAAAGCTCAATATTATGCAAATGTCCTGCGAGCGGCAACCATACAGAACCATCAAAGAAGTCGTCCGTGGAAACTGTTTGGAAAAGGGCATGCACTTTCAAAAAATACTCAATACTGATTGGATGACCATCTGTCTATCACAGGCTAACTTCACGTGCTGCCAGAATTTCTTCACAGGACGCTGATTGGTCTAAACTACTGTGGTTCGGCCACAAGCGCATAACATAACATAACGCATACATTTAAGACAGTGTTATTCCAGTTTCAGAATCAAACATGTGTACTGTCAGTGTAAGTACAGTGAGGTGTTCTCACTCCTCCCTCACCAGCTTCCATATTAAAGTAGGCTGCACCAGATCACACGGTGCAGCTTTTCCTTTAGGTTTAAGGAAATAAATCAGTGCTCCGTAGGTTTCTCTCCTGTAGAAATCAAGGTCATACAGTGTCTTTTAAATCTAGGACAGCTCGCCTCATGAGACAAGCTGTTCATCTACCTCAGGCGCACACAACTGCACCACAAGTACAAATGTCAGTGAACAGCTGGGCGGGTTTATGATACAACCGCGTAACTACCCCCAGAACAAAGTTGATCTTATGAAATATTTGAACCCTTCAGGTGTCTCACTGCACTAACAGGACCTAGTTATCCACTGAAGGATCCTGGGCGTCCTGTTGCGGCATTACTGCTGTTGATTGATGAATTTGTGATGCGAGCTCTTAAACAGTCAATCTGCTGCAGGCCTCTCAGAGCTGTTTACTGCAGAGAGATCTATGGTGAGCATTTTCTTTTCTTTTGTGTGCTTACTTTGTGCCCCTCCAGTGAATTCCTCTGAGAGACTTCAGCCTAGTTGCCCAGACTAAATATCTCTGCCTGTAAGTGGTCGGTTTGAGCTGGCATGCGAACTTTTAGCAAAGTAGAAAAGTGAGTTTCCCTCGCTGCAAATAAATCCAAAAAATGAGAAACGTTCAGGCAGTGTAGACGTTTTTACACCCCTCACTTATAAAGTCTTGTATCCAAAACTTGAACAATAGGAAACAGAGTGTGAAAAAATATCCCTCACTCACTTAAATAGACAAATGAGCTCAGTGAGCACATGTTTAAACACACAAACGTCTCGGTAAACAAGCGCTGGTCTCTGTTGGTGGCTCCCTCTGTCAGATAGCTCTCAGCGGGCTACAGTCAGATCAGCAGCATCTTCTGTCGACGGCTTGTGAACATCCTCGTTTCATCGTGTTCAACCAGCAGGAAACCTCACACCTCACCTCAGCCCTCTCCTCACACAGAGGAAGCAGGAGGTCCCACTTCATGTTCCTGTGTCGCCACCGGGAACCAGACTTAGACCAGTATATGTAACATCCAGTCAATGTAAACATATACACATATATTAAAACATATATTTTGTTTAGTGCCATGAGGTTTCGTTATATCATTCACATTAGATATGCTGTCTAAACACCCCTGTCTCCTAAAAATGGTGTTTATATCCTACTGAATGGTTTTTGAGGAAATGTAATCGCTGCCTGGATTTTAGTTCACGGCCACGTTTTTTCTACGTTCTTGTACCACACAGAAGTTGCAAGAAGGTGGTCAAGTACAGGACTCTGTGTGGATCGCGTCCTGCCTATGTTTAGGTTCAGGCTAATAATTTGGTTGAGGTTGGGGAAAGATCGTGTTTTTGGTTATATATTAAAAAGGAAACATGTTCTGTTTCCTGCTTTGAGGCGGCATTGACTTTTAATATTAATATTTAAAATATTATACAAATATCAAGGCCACAAGGCCTTTTGGCTATCACTGGCACATTTACAGTGATATCAATCAATGTGCATTTTCTCTGCAAATAAAAAAATAATACATAAATAAAATAAATCTTTCCCTAACTGTAACAGAGTGCTTCCAGTTGCCTAAACATAACTATAAAAATGTCATGATTTAGGTGCCACAAGTGGATGTAGTAAGAAAAACTAATGAAATACCTTGATAGAAAACCTTTTCCAGATACGTTTATTAAAAAAGGTGACTCATCATCAATTATCAGGCATAAAAATACATTTGCTGTTGCAGATGAGTAGTGTAAACCAAATATGTAGGAGACACCAAATGAATGATAATATAATTTGTTCGTTTTTGCAGAGCTGTCGTGTTGTTGCTCTAGTTTACACTGCAGTAAAATCACATGGAACATTGAAGCTTTCCCGCTCACTGGCCCTTTTCCACGGGAGACATTTTGGTTTGTCACAGTAGGAAAAGCACAGGCGTAAATCATAAAATAAAATGATGGCTGAATTCCATTTAGCTGCCTCAGTTTCAGGGTCCTGGGCTTACTGGGACACTTGAACAGAACTGAGCAATCGTTAATGTTGTCAGAGACACCTGTGCTTTTCCTGCTATGACTGTATTTATATAACAGTAGTTGCATTTTGGAAACTTTTAACCTGAAAACATTTTAATAGAATTCCAGCTCATGAAGACGTTAAAGCTGCACTAATTGATTTCTTGGCCACTTGGGGGCAGCAGAACAAGCGGACATATTATCACCTTATAAAGTTGTGATTGCTAAGGCGTCAGCACCATCTCCTGAGAAATAAATATCTGGCTCTTTGGCTTTTAAATGTTCCACTATGTTCACCAGCTAGTCTCTAACTGTGTCTGTCTGCTGTTTGCTGCTGAGCAGGTAGTGTACAGTGAGGTTATCAGAGCCCGTTTGCTGAAAATAGCTGCCTGCTGCGTCTGGAAATGGGGTTTTGAGTACAGAGACCGAACCAGAGCCTGGAACAGTGAAGCTGTTGGCTGTAAAACCAAAACAGTGAACTAAAAGTCTCTGTTCAGACTGCAGGCAAATCAGATTCGTTTCTCACATCAGACTGTCCGCGCTGTTATTTGCAAGTGATCAGATCGGATTTGTGTGTCCTGACATCACCAACCTATATGCATGGGTTGCCATGGTAACGACGTAGGCGTTAGCAACTACGTACGCTGGTGATGCAGCTTTCCAGCGCAGAAGCATGAGAAATGGAGATCCATCATCTCGCCCTCCAAACAATCGTACTGTCAAGTCGCGGTGCAGACCTGGTATACGGCTGTTCTGATGCACTTCCCTCGCTCTGAATTTGACGTTGTGGTTGTGTGTTGCATTGTGAGCGACACGAAAGACTTTGAAATCCGATTTGAGCGTCCGGACTGAGACGCAACTATAGAAATCCGACTGGAATCGCATTTCAAACCACCTCCAAATGTGGCTTGGATTCAATCTTCAAAAATTAATTTCATGTGTTTTTTTTTTGCTGTCCAGACGTTCTAAAATCCATCTGTATACAATCTGGATATGCCAAGAAAAATGGATTTCAGCTGTCAGTCTGAACAAAGCCAAAGTGATAATAAGTTGTAACCACCTTTTGTTCCGTTATGGCAGAGTAATATTTAACTTTAGAAGTTGTGCTGCATTCCCTCTTTGGAAAGTTAAAGTAAAAAAATCAACAAGTTGACAATCTTGCTGCTGGTTTAACCTGAGAGGCAGTTTCAACAAGTCTGTTCAACATGGAGCTCGTGTTATGACAGCAAATAAACTGTGAGCAGTGTGATAAACCCCTGAGCTCCTTCATTTTGCCACACGGTGTGAAAGGTGTTCTCTTGGATTATTCTATATATTTATATATATTTTCTGCTGGCATTTGATCAAATGGACACATGAGCCAGTCTCAGACTCTGGAGAGAGCCTGATCTCTGGCGTGTTGCACATTGATCCGCTCTGTGGCCTCAACCCGTCTGAAGTCTGGACTCTCTGCTCGGCTTCATGGCTTGAAGTCCAGACTGTGGAGAAAAAAAACAACAACCTCAAAGTGACATTGACCAGAAGATGAAAAAAAATAATCTCAAGGTGAAGAGAGGGAGGAAGGAGGTAGAGAATCACCGAAACCAGAGTGTGGAGAATTTAGCAAACCACTGCTATTGTTATCGTGGTAGCAGATGGAGACTGAACTGTGTGTTTTGTGATTAATGAAGGTGCTTGTCAATAAGACAATGCAGGCAGGATATTAATTCATCAGTCTGGCAGGAGGCTCTGACTATAATTGAAGAATGTTTCCTCTGGATGTGGAGCACATAGAAATGGGATTTTTTTTATAGCTGCGATTATAGCTGAGAGTTAATGTAACACAGTAAACTACATTTCACATAAGAATCTCACCTCCAGATCCATTTATCAGCTTTCTATCATATCACATACTCTTCATCACATTTTTGACACATTTTTATTTTCTGGGCATTGAATTATCGTCTAAACTTCATTATTTAGCATCAAATTACGTGCTGTTTTCTGTAAACATGCAAGTCATGAAATATAGGTCTTTGATCATTTAACCAGAATCTTATAGTCATTTATACATTACATTCATTTGGCAGATGCTTTTGCCCAAAGTGACGTACATCTTTTTGCTTTGTAGACACACTGGGAGCATTAGGGGTACGTTCGGTGTCTTCCTCAAGAACACTTCAAAATGCAGACGGAGCCAGAGATTGAACCAAAGTCCCTTCGATTAATGGCCGACCTGAGCTACAGCTGCTCATTAGTTTTAGCCATGTTAGTGGTTCTAGGTCATGTCGGGCAATCCACCCCTGGTCTAGAGTGAACTATACCAATAGATTTTGAATGGATATCAATACGATTTTGTACAAACATTCATGGACTTTTCATCTAGCCACCAAGAGGTTGACATTTTTGGTTCTGAGTAAAATATTTACTATTTAACTATTGGATGGATTGTCATAAAATTTGGTGCAGACACTCACAGAATGAAAGTGTAATGATTTTGGTGGTCCCCTGAGTTTTCAACTAGCATCAGGTTTGTCCAAAACTTTGGTTTATGACCAAATACCTGCAAAGCTAATGACATTGCCATCAGCCTCAGCTGTAGCATTTAGCTCCAAGCACCACTGTGTCTAAGTGCAGTCTGACAGAGCTGCAATCTTTGTCTTTATTAGTCAAAATAAAACAAACACAAATGGCAGTTGAGTGAGTCACCTTATTCTAGACACTCAGACTTTCTGTGCTCAACTCATTGCCACGGCCTTTTGTTTTACCAGAAGTGAAGATTTTAATACTTAGTATAAAACCAGAACATTTGGATGCATAAAGCTAACATGAAGTCAACAGCATCTATTCGTTGTAAAACCCGACAGCCGCTCCAGTAAACATAATGCTTCCTTTGAACGCAGTGTTCAGTGATGAGGATATTTCCATGAAATTTGAGGAGGGATTTAATAATTGTTGTGATTATGGTTACGATGTAATTATCATCATCATTTCCTGGACGCAGTCCTCATGCCTGATGCTTTGCGTGGCTCAGCGGACCTGTAACTTCACTCTGTGGATAAAACGGACCGAGGTGATGAGGCCTGAGCACATTCACGGTATACAGACAATCATATTCTAGCGGTGCTTTGCCAAGCCTCATTAAGAAATTACTCAAATCATATCCAAGTTACGGATTATTACCTACAGGTAGCCACTTCATAATCATTTGAATCGTAATTTGTAAAGGGTTATAAAAACAGGAGAGAGCTCACTGTTAATGTGAGGACACGGCCTCAGCGATGAGCCATTTTAAAGGAATATACCGTGAAAAAATAAATTAGTTTCTCCTTTTTATTGTTGATTGTTGTCCCATCTGGTGGAGGATTCACCGGTAAAAACCCTAATGAGCTTAATATTTCTAGTTGGAATAAAATAAAGAACTGGACAGCAGCACATCAAGACTTTTACCAATGATATTGGGGGTGTCTTACAAAAACCTGCAAATAAATCTGAATTAGCACACTAGTTTTTTGGTCTTGAAGAAATTTAGTTAAATTGGTCAATTTCTCTGAGGCCGTAGGTGCTGAGTCTATTTTTTCTGGGGGTTGCTCAAAACATAACTCTATATGTAAAACCTACAAACTATGCAAAGTTCGACACATCACCATATAATATGAAGTCGTCACCATTGAAGAATGGATAACCAAAATGGAGCGACGACTGCGAGCTAGTTCCGGCGGTCAACTCGAGCTGCACTGCTATAAACACACATGACATAACTCACTCTCCACAACCATCTACCAAACACACCCTGCCATTTTGGCGGTCGATTTAAGCTGCAAAAATGTCCCATCTCTCCCTCTGCCTGTCAATGCCGCTGCAGCACTGCATCAGTATTGCTGCCTGCTCTCTCAGCCCCACCACCACCCCAGCATCCACCCTATGCGGGGGTTTAAGATATTTGCTCGTCACTCCCCAATATCTCTGTGTAAACATACCTGCGGGGAGTGATGAGGTCGGAGCTTAGACGCCAAACTCTAACTATGTTCTGCTGCTATAATAAACATTTCAATCGTGAGCTGTCTGACTGAGCTGCCCTTAACCACCTAAAATAAATATCAAAGCAAATGATCAGCACAAAAAAACAAGATAAAATTGTCTACATTTGCAGAAAAGACACAGCAATCGATTTTTGTGGATTTTCCTTTTTAGGTTGTAGTTACACAATTGCCGTCTTTTTAAAAAAAGAAATCTCCGTCTTTCCTCATTCAACAACTATCCATTCCACTGCAGAAACACTCGGGGCCATCTCAGAGACAGCTCTGCTATTGACTGCTCTCATTTAAGCAGTGGTGAAGCAGTATGTCGGAGGGATCGATACCAGCCGCCTATGAGAACTACGTATGTGTGTGTGTGTGTGTGTGTGTGGTGGAATGAGAACTGCCTCGGCCTATTAGCTGCATTCATCATCAGACTCCCATGGTGGTATGGTCACCGGTGAATGCCATGGTGTTTACACACTCAGGCTCCTTAAGCACCATGCTCTATTAACTCTCTGCATTTACATGATGCCCACATCCATTCGTTTCTCCCTCGAGGTGAGGAGCTCTAGCTGTAGACCATAAATAACACGAATTGTCCAATTTCTGCTCAGGCTGGATGCTGTTGGTATAATTGCAGCTCAGATAATGGCTCCTATTTCTGCCCAGGTGGTTGGTCAGCAGTGGAAAGTAACCAGTACATTTATTATTTAAATATTTCCTTTTAATGCTGCTCCACCAAATTTCAGAGGGGAATTTTTGTATGTTTCAGTCCACTGCATTTATCCCATTTATTTTTAGATTTAACATACATACCATGTGAGTTTACATTACTAAATATGATGCATTGTTATACATTAAACTTAAACTTAAAGCAGGTGTTTAGGAAATTATTTATGGGAAAAATTGAATAAAAATCTGAAAATATAGAAAGAAAAGTGAGAATATTGAATGAAAGTCTGAGAATACTGAATGAAACTTGACAATATTGAATTAAAACTGCCCATTTGTTGGGTTGTGAAACCAAAACAATGAGCTGAAAGATGCTAAAGCGCTCCATAAAGCTGAGGGGCACTGCAGAGTCGGGTGACAATTCTCTATGGGTTCATCACTACAACTGACTCCTTTCACATTACACACAATCCTTTGTTTACATAAGAATATTGATTAGAGCAATCTCAATACTTCACCCACAGTTTGTGTTTGTTTGTGTTGCACTGTATACAGGCCCCCCCGGCTTCCTTCTGTCCTGCTATTCTTTGTTTGGCACGTCAATCAATCAGAGCAAAACTTGTCCCTCATGGTGTTGAGGCTTCTGATCGGATCAGATCGGCGGTGATATATAAGGTCAACTGCAGCCTTTTGAAATCCTTCACTCTGCCAGTCAACAAACTTCAAGAATAATAAAATGAAGTGGAAAAAAAGGCGGAGCGCTCAGGATTCATCCCAGAGGTCTGCATGTTTTTTTTTAAACATCTAAAATAGAAAGGTCATCCCATCAGAGACAGACCTCCGAGCAAGACATCAGTGATACACAATGACTGAACAGGAAGATTTATGGGCAAATGTGGGTATTATACATTGTTGGCAGTGGCATTTGGTTTGAATAGACATAGTCCTGGAGGCACAGACAAACCCCTCTGATGGTTGCACTACTGATAATAAGAGTGCATGTTACAATAGACACCTCTTTTTTGGATAGTGAACAGATGAACATTGTCGCTTCTGATGATCAGGATCATTCAAGCAGCGTACTGAATTAATTCACCTGTTAAGGCAGACACTGGGAGAATAGAATTTAATCGTTTAATGGCCAAACATTTGACCATTGCTCCTCCATTTGGACCACAGTTGTCCAAATAACCTTGTTCCTTTTTTCCATCTAAATGCAAATGGACAGGCGTTGAAGGAAGTGGAAATCACTGCCATTTGCTATTTTCCCATTTGTGTGTGCGCCATTGTAACCATAGGGTTTTGTAGTGGTATTGTGAGAAATGCATTGCCCGCTCGCTCCTCCATGAATTTCAAGAAGGTTTCAGATGGCCCAGGACATGATGGGAACAGTAGGTGTTAATACATGTGTCATAAAAGTAAACAGAGTCTGTCGCTTATTGTTGATGGTGTCAGTGATCAGATGTAATGACCCACAAAAGTTTTAGCTTGCGAGGCAAAAGCAGGTTGGGGTATGTTTTTAGTGCAGGTTTTTTGTGCAGTTTTAATAATAAAAAATTGCACAAAAATTGATTTTTCCACTAACCAAGGTCGGCAGTACTGTTGGCACCAATGACATCAATGAAGACGCCTGTTCTGAAGTTTTAAACATGTTGCCTGAATGATAGACTTTAACATGAATTGTTCTGTGGCGCTAACAGTTGATGCTGTCTCCGGCACTGTTAGGATCTGGACTTCTATTTTCTTGATTGTGGACTTTTTGTTGTTCCTGGTTTGTTTTGAAGTCTGCCCTAGTGTTTTCCCCTTGTCTTGATTATTTGTTGATTTGCCCCACCTGTTCTTTGTTACTCACCTGTGTTCATTTCCCTTGTTAGTCTGTTTCTATTTAAGCCTGTCTTGTCCCTGTGTGCGGTGTGGTGTCATTACCCTATGTTGTGTCTTGCTACCTACCTGTTGTGGTTTTTCCTTTTTTGAGATACCTTAGTGTTACTTGGCTTACCAGCACCCAGTAAGTGTTAAATAAATCTTCTTTTGAAAACTGCTTCAAGCTTCTACCGCGTCTGCATTTGGGTCCTTCACCTGCTAAATCCTAACAGGCACTAGGGGTAGAGATAGTGCGATTTCTGTCTTTGGTGCCTGTAAGCAAAGAGCTGTTTCTAAACCTGGATTTATTGTTGATGTAAGCGGTTAATGTCCATCCCACTGTGGATACCTGGGATGTAGGTTTTGATTTCAGTCGTTGATGCACCCACGCAACACTAGACGTATGTATCGTACGTAATCAGGCCGTATCGTGCTTTAATTATGTTCCCCACAGTAATTGTGTTTACTTTCTACATTTTATTTAGTCATAATATGCAGCGGTGGGCTATGCACGTACTTATAAAACTGGAGTTGCATCCAGGTAACTTCTATTTTGCCTTGTCTCATTACTGAATAGGAGACTACAGCAATCGTCGCTTTAACATTCTTTCATTCACTGGTTCACAGTGGAGGTGGCTTTGCTAGATGTGTGTTACTGAAAAAGGAGAAGCCTTTCTTCAACTTACTAAATGTTACTAGCAACTATCTGCTCCGGCAACAGAAACTTGTAGGAGAAAACGCAAGAAGCCCAAGTTGACCAATCAGAGTTCTTGCGGTCTCCATGTGAGGTCTCCGTAGCCGCTGTAGCCCTGCTGTGTAGTTCAGCTCTTTATCACAACCCCTTAATGCACAACTATAAATCTTAGACCAAGATTATCATGATAAAATCAATGTCAAACTACAATGAAACAAGAGGCGGTCACATTAAGTTGCAAAAATGTGTTAAATAATTACAAACAAAAGTTAATTGTTGTAAGCGAAACAAATTCGAAAGCATTAATTCGATGTTTGAAAGAAAAGGTATCTGCACCCCTTACAATTCCTTTGGGTTTTTGTTTAAGGTTAGGGTAAGTATTTGAGACCTGACAAATCCTCTCTAGACACACATATACCCTCCCTCAATGTCAAGAAAATGTGTTGCATTTTGCAATTTCCAATTTCAAGACAAAAGAATGCCACGAAGACTGAGATGAATCGGTTTACAGAACAGGTAAGGTTTGGTAAGTCTAAATATTCACTACACAAATGGCACATCTTATGAAAACAGTGCCATGGTGACCACCTGGGAAACTAAAGAGCTGTGTCTTTATTGATTGTGCACAATGTCAGGCACACAGTCTGTCTCAAAGTGTAAGAAAGCTGCTCTCTCCAAACAGCTTTCTCTCCAAGGAAACTTGGGAAAAACCTTCTCCACAAGGTCACAAGTATCGACTTGCATTCTTGGACATAATAATAACAGATGGAGCTGCTTGTAGGGTACAACAACAAACCAAATGGAAATAGAAGTTGGCTTTTGACCACATCTTTTAACCTACTAGAAGATAAACTGGATTAAAAGGTCAAATCTTACAAAGACTGCCTTTAAGTAAATGGTTGTTCAATCGCATTCTGGAATTGCTTTAATTTTGTCAGTCTTTTGACCACTTCTCAAGGACCACATTCGATTACATGTTTATGGTTAGATAAATCTGAGACCAACGCTAAGAAATGTGGCTTTCCAATCTGTTGCTTTCTATTTGTTCAGGGCATGATTTCCCCAGAATTGTAAAGAACTGACTTTGGCGAATCGTTAACTGCCTTATATGAACGGCGAAAAGCTACTTAAAAAGGCAGGGGGGTGGAACCAGTGAAAGAAAGTTTCCCCTTGTTGGATAAACCTCGAGCTAAAGGAGTTAAAACCCCAATAAATTCATTTTAAAGTTTCAGTATCATGAACATATAAGACAGCTGAAGTGAAACTGGAACTGGTTCAAAACCAAGTTCCGATCATTTAAGTACCTGTGCTGCCAAGCTTGTAAATTTCTATGAGGGCAGTAGTTTCGGTGCCCACAAAGTAATTGTTGTTTAACTGTTAAAATCATGAAGGTTTAAATTTCTAACTATAAGAGCTGTATTTGATGCTGAATTGTCTTAGAATACGGGAATTAATCCTCAGGAATATGCTTCATTTTTGATGAAAGAAATGCTGAGTTAGCATTGAGTTTCAGAAGCTAGTGGATAAGAGTCTAGACAGGACGTGACGTCGTGACTTTGGCTCTCTATACTGCTGAATTATAAAACTACAAAAATTAAATCAACTGTAGTCAACAGTAGAATATCATTGTGCAAGTGCTTGAATACTGTTGCTTCTCTCCTGTTTCATCTTACTGAGAAAAAGTTTAGTTTGCCACAGATCTGACTTTAAGCTTTTAACCAAACTCCCATTTGAAATGTAATCATTTAGGTCGACAGAGCTCACAGTGTAACCTTAAAAATGTCAGCTCACCTCCAGGGTTTATGACTCAAAACTGGACCATATCATTTATACAGCTGCATTATTTGGCAGATTACGTGGGAAAGTCACTGAGTAACGTGTTAGTCAGTCTGAGATGAAGAGCAATGCCTATAGGTAGCTTTAGGTCTTATCTCATGAAACCAGGTCTGTAGTCGGCTTGTTTTTCAGAAAATAAACAGGACCTCTTCTGGGTCACTCGCTGTCTCTGTTTTGAGAACAATGTTGCAACTATTATCCTGGTAACTGAAATTTCTGACAGCTCCTGAGCTTGTTCAATCTACATGGCACTATAACACATCTTACCCAGGCTAATAGGAAAGAAGAAAGCTAGCTGACTCAACTTTTTAGGCAAACACACGCAAACATTAGCTCAAACCCAAAAAACTGCCTTAGCTGCCATCATCACCTACCGTTAGCTAACATAAATTCCCATAATGAGTTTCATAGTCACATATGAAATTTAAGTCTTCAAGTTTCAAATTCTTGTGGTGAAAGCTTCAAACTACACTTGTTGTCTACGTGTGATACCACTGAAGTGATTAAATCGATGTATACAACACACATGATGTGCTTTAATAGTTTGTAAACAAACAGAAAAATGCACAAGAACAGTCATTTTGTTGGTTTGAAGCCTTTAAATTAGTCTCCAGTTATTTGTGCAATTACACACCTTTTTCATTCATACCACATTTAGCTGTATTATATAAAAAAAATCCCTCCTCTTTGATTATGAAAGACAACAGTCCTAAATGAAAAGGACAACAAAGCCTTTATGTCAGCAAATGAACCTCACAACATTTTAAAAAGGGTAAGTGGCTATAGAGTTACGCTGCATGAATAGGAAATATTGCACATAGATAAAAAGGCTCTCGGGATGACATCATTATTAATTAAGTGAAAAGAAAGAGCAGACATTTGTGAAGATTAGTTGGAGGTGGAAGGATACAGATATCTGTCTGAAGCAGCCTACTGAACAATTAACACGCCCCCACCGCACCCCTGCACCAGGAGCTATCAAATATACTTCATTACTTGCAAGCACTCTCCAATAAAAGAACAAAAAACTCATATTGTATGTACAAAGACACTCATTTTGGAAAAAAAAGACAATCTCTTATTGACATCATTTAATACAGACCTGGCACAAAAAAGAAAAGTAGCACATCAATTTCAAAATAAGTTAAAGAAATAAATTTGTTGAAGTCATTTGGCCGACTTTCCACAAGATCATCAATCATTAATTCCGCGTTATTAAAGAAAAATAAGACGGTCAACTTAAGAAAAACGTGCAACAAGACATGAGCATATTTCAACATAACCATAAGCATTATCATTGCTTTCCTTCCATTGAAAAAGACAGTTCCAATCACAAATAACATTGTATTCAACTCTTTATATACAGTAGCGTACAACTCATTTATCTGATAATACAAATAGCAATGTTCCTGATGTTTTACCTGTACAATAAGGTCAAGTTGTAATCTGATGAATGCTATCACTAACAACACAATTTTGTACTCCTTGGCATTTGGGGAATGGGCAGTGCAAGTCTATGGAAATTTTGTAAGATTTTCATACCGAAGACTGTTCTTTGACAATAAACATACATATTGTCAAGGCCTTTGGACTCTCCAGTAGAGATCTTCACCGGTCAAAACTTTTGGACACGATTGGAAATAGACCCGTGGAAAATCGATCAGATAAACCAGATAAATTTATTATTTATTATTGTCTGGACATGGGACATCATTTTCAATAACGTGGGAGTGAATTGTCTTGACTTGGGGCTTGAATTGGGACTTATAGCCAAGACTTGAGACTTAGTTGTGACTTTTACTTAGGTATTAGACAGATTGACAAACAGACCCGACTCCTGAGCAATACAGCAGGATCCTACCCGACTCGATTATATAAATATAGCTCCAGGACCCAGTCCAACTCTGGTCCTGGTTTGTGCCTTGATCACTAGGAACCAAGTGAACCCATGAAGACCTCTACTCTCCAGTTCATCGGCCTGAACAGCTGAAAACAAAAGCACTGTATACATACTTATGAGCACAAAGCCAATTCAGGTAATGTGATTAGAGTAACAAATTGCCAATAAAAATACCTTCTAGTGTGTACTGATTGTTTTCTTTTTTTAAATTTGAGGCTCCTTTAATTGAATTTAATCTTTTTGAGGTATATGCACTGTATCATCTATCACTGTACAGGTTTTTACTGCTGGTAAATTATAACCAATAATACTGCACAAAAAGCTAAGACAACGAGACGTGACAAAAGCATGATTGTTCAATTAAGAGCACATGGGATTCCATACTATAAGGCATTGCTTTAATGAAAACATCTGGACAAACAGTTCACAGTTTTAATTAATGCTCGACTGACTAGCGATTATGACGTCCTTTTTAGTACTGATTGTTTCAGTCAACACATCGACACAAGACTGCGACTCGATCTATTCGCTCCTCAGCTCTGACACAGAATACCTGATATGTAGAGATGGAAGCAGCTGGCCAATCACTACCCGAGCAGGGCGGGCGGGGGAGGGTCAGCCTCGTGGATGACAAAGCAAGGAGATGTGTTAACAGAAATTTAGCTAATTCAGACAACCATCAGGCTCCATTTTCACCTGTGGATTTACATCTGCAGACTGAAGCCGCAGTCGACAGTGGTAAAAGGTTGTTTCATACACAATCATTCTATGCTACAAGCACAGTTAAAAAAAAGAAAAAATACTCCCCATATACATATTACATCCACATATTTTGCAGACATCTGTGGAAATAATATTAATTTGGGATCTTTGCCTTATCTAAAATTAAAATTATTAATTGGGAATCCATGATAGATTCCAGGTGGGAGAAAAACAAAACATAACATAATGCCAAAGGGCCAGCTTTTCTTGTTTTAATGCTGCTAATATAGCCTATTTACAAATCATCTATTGTATGCAACAGAAATAGCCTCTGTTTTCACTAATAAGCTGATATGTTCTGGCCGTTCACCAAAGAAGAAGACTAAAATGAACCAAACAAAAAAAAGGGAATTCATTAATTGTGCTTTTTAACCCACAAATCCACTTCATCGTTGAAATGGAACAATTTTAAGAGGCACCGCTTGAAGTGCTTACATCAGTCAATGAGAATCTCTAAAGCTATAACAAGGACTGAAAATACAAATAGTAAATATAGTATATTTATATATTTATAAAGTTGATACAATTCCCTTTCCAGTCCCATGTCCAGTTTAAAAAATATTTTCTTCACGCTGTCAAACGTCTGACATGAAGCATCCCTCTTTGTGTCAACGCGCAAAGCCCTTATGATGCTCTAAGAGAGAAGTGTCTTTGCCGGGGGGTTGATTCTAGTTACCCAAAATCTGGATGACACAGGAAGCTTGTGCTAAAAAGCAGGAAGAGTTTTAATGTAGGAGGTTGTTTTAATAAGAAGACAGAGCACCTCTTGCTGAGGAGACTTGCTGATTTTGCCGATTTCTGTTGACATCCGTGGTGCGTCTCAGGAATCCTTCAGCTATAACCACTCTGCAGTTAAACAGTTACCTCGTTCTTACTGGCAGTGCGGTATGTGTGATGGTGGCCGGGAATGTACTGTAGGTGGTCCACCGTGTGTGTTCGTCGGGAGGCAAATGCCTGCCTCTTAGACGTGGTCGCTTGGTGGTTGACCGTCAGCGTGTTGTAGGAGTCGTTAGAGGCACTGGGTTGAGAGTGCATCTTGGTCATCTTGTGGCGGTCCATGACAGGCGTGATTGGCAGCAGCATGTCGGCGTGAGACATCGCCCGTGCCATCGCCTTCTCCCGGAACTTGTCACGCCTCATCGCCGGGGACAGCAAGGGATCCTGGGAGTGCAGGCGGTCTGCTGACAGTAGCTGCTCGTCTGAGAGGTGGCGGCTGCTGCTGTACGCGGCGGCCGCCATGACGCCGTACGAAGATAAGCCGTAATCTCCGCGACGTGGTGTCCTAGGAGGAGACAGGACGTGGTCCTGGGACATGGCCCTCTGGACTCGGCGGGGACGCTGCCGTTGCTGGTGCTGCTGGTGCTGCTGGTGTTGCTGGGGATCTGCGTTCAGCTTCACCATGTGGGTCGGTCCCCGGCCGCCGAAGTCAGGATGATGATGCTTCCTCGTGTAGTACTCATCTATGTCCTTATCACCTGAGGAGGAAGAAGGTAATCAGAGAGAGACAACAGTATCAAGACTACTGGCTGTGCTTTGAATAGATACACCATTGGATACTTGTACAGTATTGATTACATAATTCTTGCAACGCATGCAGGAGCATTCAAGAGCGCTGTGGGACTCGCAAATTTATCTGCAATTTGCAAACACCAATCATTTGTGAGAAAGATTTGAAATCTGCGTGTAAGCAGTGCTCACAAATCACTTCTGTGAAACAGACCCTCGGACCACAAGGTTTTGGTCAGATTTTTTATGTTCTGTTCAAATACCCTCCCCCAGATGAGGGTAAGAAATTCAGAAGTTCAGTACTTTTTCCCTGTCTCCAGTCGCACACATATTCTTGAAAGCTTCCAGAAAAGATCTCTGGCCAACCTCAGGACTTGATGCCCAGCTGGGAGGATCTGTTCAATCTGCTTATTGGGCACAATCACTAGTTTCCCCTTATAGTTGTGGTTGTGCAAATGACATCAAGTTTGACTCATAAGCTGATCAATTGGTATCTCTGACCCATTACTGGGCCCAGGCCACTCTTTTTAACCCAGAGAAGCTTACTGTGTTGTGACATTTACGTTTTTTACGGGAAATTTAAGTGTCAACTTAAAACTTTGGTTCATTGAGTCAAAGAAATGTAAACATCCTGACTGAACAAGAGTGGTTGAAAAGCTTTAGGGAGTAAAATGTTGACACATTAGTCTCCATTATATCTGTCCTATACCTTCTGGCTGCTGTCGAAGGGATGAAGTGAGAATGGAGACACACAGTAGTTGGAGAGTCCTATTCAAACAGTTTTGAACATTTGTCCTTTTTCCACCAGACTCTCATCAGTGTATTTGTCATTCAGCGTGGAGAGGGCTCATCAGCATGCCACGATCCTCAACAGTTCATGAGCTGGTTGAGCCTGAACGGGCAACCAGTTGTTTAATTTCTCTGCCAGAAAGCAGGTCGGTCTCTCCGCTGGGTGCACACATGCTCCTAATGGTAAAATCATTTACGGCTGTATTAACCACAGGCACCGGCAATCAGCTCTCAGCAGACTTTTATCTACCTGTTTTTGGCAGCACTGGGACACAGGGGGACGCTACCACGGAAGCTCTCTGATTAAATGTTGAGGCTGAGGGGTCGTTACCTCTGCAGTAGTTAATTATTGCACAACTCAGAGGTTGAATGGCTGTTTTAGGACCATACCACGCTTCACCAAGTCGCGGAGAAGAGGGATGATGGGAATTGTTTGTCTAGATGCTTGGCTCTCTGGGAGAGATGTCATGCCTGGATACAGAAGGTCACCTTATTGTCCCTCCATGAGGGGTTTCATGTCCACTGCCCTGTGCATTCCTAATGAAGTAGGCCCAGCTTTAGCCTGTGGCGATGTGCTCCGGCATTTTTCCCTGAAGTGTTGGTTTAGATGTGACATTATGGCAGAAAATGTCAACCAAACTCAACCAGAGGCTACGAGTATAAAGACAATCGACGAGCACGAGCCCGTAGCTCTGTTTATAGGTCAAACTTGAGTACCCAGTCACTGTGAGACATCTGATGTGATTATACACTCAAGTGTTAATGTGGCAGGAATGTGTTATGTCCTGTTAGGATAAGAAAAGACTTGTACCATAAATTCTCAAATTAAAGGCGAGTCTTAGATAATAGCCAGGGGCGTGGCTGACAGGAACAAATAATGACCACGTAAATAACATCAGGGATGGTGGATCATGTCATCCTAAACACTCTGCCACTCTGACTCTCTTTTTAACAGAAATACGGTTTTCATTCACTATTTCCAGTCGCTTCTACTCTGATATTTTCCCAAAGTGTCACTCCGCCCTCAGATTCTGCTAGAAGCCTCTCTCCCAGCAAATTTGATTCAACTGACTGTGATGTTTCATCACAGTACAGTCATATCATTTAGTTTATAGCGTGTTCAAAGAACACATTTAAGTGTGCAGTACCTCACCCCTTTAAGGGTAGTGTCTAGATGGTAACCCTATTAGATTTGTGAAACGGTCGCAGTTTGTTAGTTAGGCACCAAAACTACTTGGATAGGCTTTCTGACAGAAAGGCGTCCCAACGCGAGACTCAGTTCAAGTGTGCATGTGAGTTTCGCAAATTTAGGGCTACCATCTAGACACGACCCTCTTTAAGTTAGCATCAATAAAATTAGCTTAGTGTAGTGAGAAGTGGCTGGAAATAGTTAGTGAATAAAAACTGTATTTCTGTTAAAAGGAGAAACTCTGAGCCATTAGAATGGTGAGTGTGACATGACTCTGTTGTACTGACAGATTTAGCGCTGTGGGAATGTACAATATTCTGAATTTATTATGACAACAGGGAGCCTTCTTACTAAAATATAATAAATATAAAATCAGGGGAAATTAACCCTCTCTCTACCACTGAGGTAAATAAAGACTCAGGCTACTATTTGAGAATTCACTGTAATATTAATTTCAATAGAGGGTTTAACCTACCGACTACCTCAAAATAGGCAACGACAAATGCACTTCCTCTTCATCTAGAACTGCCATTTGATTTAAGACCTGCTTTTTATATGAGTGTACACTTTTTACACTGTTTACACTTTAAGTGACTGAAATGATTTAAGAGGGGCGATGCATATTGCTCAATTTCATCTCTGCAGAGCTGATAAAATGCAGCACTTTACAATTAACATGATTGCGAGAGGCTGAAGGGTCCCAAACGTGGAGCGGAGCTACAAACATAGGAAATTGCTAACAAAGGCTAATTAAACCCCCAGCTCGCACTTTGCTAGATTAGATTCAATACAGGCAGTATATTTATGTGTCACCTATTGATTACAAAAGCCTGTAATCATATAATGCACTAAAACTCGTGAAACTGGTGGAACATCAATTATAAAGTGATCTTTAGAGAGGTTTGGAGCACGAGTGGTGAAATTAAAGGGGGAAATGGAGCAATATCATTTAATTTTTTTGGTTTTCGGGAGGAATAAAGGTGGTGTGTTTGTTCTAAAAAGGTGTTTTGATCTCTTTCAGGGCGATTAAGGTGAGAGACAACAGAGCCAAACAAGATTTGTTTCTCCTCCTTTTTGCAGCCTCCTTGGAGGAGCTGAGCGGGTTACTTTAGAGCAGCGTCCTCAATCTCTGCCTCGCTGACATCACTGAAGGACGGGCGGGATGGAAGAGCAGTCGCACACACACACACACACACACACGCACCATCATTTAAAATTGCAAATAAACCATACTAATTTAATTTAGTCATCATCATCTCTCCAGATGGTTTAATTAAAATAGCAACTAATTATATTACTTTTAGGCTTGTTTCCAAAGACCTCACTCATGCTTGAACCTACAATTACAATATTTATTTATTTATTTTTTTTTGAGTGGTGGGGCTTTATTCAAGGGACGACTTTGCTTGCTCGTCTGACAAATTCTGCAGGGCTCCTGTCTCAAATTCGAAAAGCCTCTCTGCGGCTCAGCGCGATTCATCTCTGTGATTTTCTGCCGTGTGTGTACAAGGCTTCATCGAGATAAGAGCAAAGCCCCGAGTTGATAAGGGAGAGAAAAGGCAAAAAAAAAACAACGTATAAAAGAAGAATGTTAAGCGCCCCACCAATGCATGTTTTTCTATTACACAACTGCAATATTCAAGAGGAGTGAATGGAGCTTTCACATGTGTTCAGTACAACTGCACAGCAATTGGCTATGCATTGAATTCATTCCTGTATATATAAAGCTTTGAAGAAGAAGTACAGCACAAGTACTCTGTATATGGATAAAGAAGGGCTCTGCAGTGTTCTTGACTGACACCGTAAACCCAGAGTAGCTTCTTGAGGCTAAAGGAAATGTTTGAGAAAAGATCATACTGTCAACAAATCGGTTAAATGTGATAACTCACAACACAATACACTAGCAAGCATACAGTGTGTTTCCACTGTCGTGCTTGAATCACTTGACTGACAAATAGGCAACATGATGGCACACTTAGCGGCACATATTCAACGTTTGTTTACTTGACTATATTAAAGGAAGTCTGAAGAAAAAAAGCTGCAAGAGAGAAAAATGTGCCGTTCGATTAGTTCACTGATGGCTCATCTCAAAAACTGACGCATGAAAAATGGATGGTCTCAAGTGGAGGATCTGAAGTGTAAGTAGTTTTGTAAAAAAATTTTCTTCCTGGTACTTTGAAGGTTCTGTTTGAACCACGTTTGCAAAAATCCTCCAGAGCTGTACATCTGTTCGAAACAGAAGAGAGATAAATACACCCAGAGTTCTGCTTTTTATACTCCTTGGTATTATCTGAACAGAACATTCAGACTAAAGAAAAAGCAGAGCTGATTCAGAGTCAAACTATCTGCGTTACACATGTTTTCATATGTTTCATCTGTTACTGATGTAACGTTGTACATCATGTGATTGTTACTATAAGAAAAAATGTATGTCCCTGGTTTAATAAAGGTTAAATCACTAAAAGAAAATCTAGATAAACACAGGAAACATGCAACTAATCTAAAGAACACGAGGCATGCTCTGGTCATGAGGTTGAAACGGCAGCATCCTTGTCATCATCGAGCTGTAAATGTCACAGCGAAGATAATGAACTGTATCATTGCTGAGATATTAAAGCACCATCTTGTTGGCGTATAGAAGTCATTCAGCTGAAGAAAAAAAACGGCTCTTAATATGTCATTAAGAGACATTAGCAACATGACATGGGCTGCAGATGGAGCCAAATTACACGCCAATTAGATGTCAGTCGATGGGCCGATAGATGAGTCGATGGGAATGAGTATGGAGGCTCTGGTGCGTTGTCATGCATTTTAAGAAGTTTATTTCCCTAAAAAGGTGAAAAAGTGAGAGGACTATCTGCATGATGAGCCACCAAACATCTGGAGATACTTATCATGATGCATGTCTTTGTAATGGACATTCAGATGTTTCATCAGGCCAGACGTGGTGAATGTGGCGACCCTTTAATGCACAGGGCATGAGGGTGACGTCATTCCCTGTCTTTTTTCAGTGCATCAGGCAGAACATGGCGACGAAGGACGAATGAAGGACCACCTACTTAATCTGTGGAGGGAGGAGGAGTATTTACTTAAGTCAGACTTGAGGGCCAGCTCGTAGGAGGGTGGCAAATGGCTGAGGTTCTGGAAGGATCTGGAGAGCGACAGGTCGTAGGGCTCCGTGGCTGAGGTCAGGATGTTGTTCATCCGCTGGGGTCTCTCTACAGGGGACAGGGGAGGAAGCGGTGCGGTGCAATCAGTGAACAGTCAGTCAAAATGATGGGATATTCACTGGGAGTCTTTACTGGAGGAGAGAAAGGGAGGCAGATAGAGAGGACAAGGTGTGATGTAGTGAGAAGTGTGGATTGTGACCTTTGACCGTTCGGTGGAGGTGCTGGAGGTCTTTAGTAGTTGGGAAACAACAGCAAAAAAGGCCTAGTTGTATTTTGAGATGTACAACAGTTTGCTTGACTCACTTGCTCTGGAATGAATAACCGCGTGATGGGGAGTTAAAGCCACGGCTGCAATCAGGGAGCCACTTCATATCGTCTGCATTTAATTCTGAAGGTGCATTCAGGCCAAAATTTTAATGTGAAGTGAATTTTTGCCTCACTTTATTTGAGAACAAGAATTTTATTATGCTCTGTGTTTATTTGGTACAAACAACCAATGCACTGACAGAACAAACTAGCTAAAAAATGTTATTTTACTCCAGACACTGTCCTTTTTCCTCCGCTCTTTGTACATTTATGAAATAACTTTCGCATTAGCATAAGGAGTCCAGCTAGCACGAGCACATCTTCCCCCTAAATATGCGCAAACTAGAGCACACCTCCATCTGTTCATGCTCTGTTGTGTCCTTCTGTTGACCTTGTTAGCAACTGTAGCGCCTCTAAAGTACAGATTTAAGGTTGGAACATGCTTTTCTGTTTTGATGTAATGTGCAGTGGTGTTGTTTGGGGCCTTGTACGAACACTAGGTGCATCTCTCTCATCATCTCTGCAACTTACTGTTACTTATAGTTCCAGCAGAAGTAAAAATTCAGCATCAGTCTAAGCACACTTTAAGGGACAGCAGTTGTGTGCACCAATAACCACCAGGAGGCATCTGTGAGTAACATGGGAGCCATGACACGGTTCTCTTTGGGTACACTACTCTATAGGCCTTTGACTAATACGTACAAATCAAGTTCAAAGAAGAGGTAACATGCTGGGATGAATTGATGAAGGAGGCTGGGACAATTGGACAATTTTGTCCAATGCTAAATTAACAAGAACACCCTAAAAATTAAGAACTGGTTAAAGACAGCGTTTTAGAAACTATATAGTGTTTCCCCTAGTAAGGCAAACTCAGCTCCCTGATTTTCGAAGGGAGTCTGGTGTCCCTTCCCCCCCCGGGCATTTCAAGGTTATTGTTTACTGAATGTTGATGAGTTGTGGCATCAATAAAATGACCTAAACTGTGCTTCTTTGCCTTCACACTCTGAGTCAGCTGGAAACTGCATCTGTTAACTGCGTCTAAGCAGCTCAAGTGACACTCGGATCATTGTGAAACGCCTTTAACAGTTCTGTTTCTGGTATCAGTGATATGTGTGGCACCATTAAGGCTCCCTGCACTGCGCGGAGCTCCTGTGGCTTCAGTATTTGGGACGCCCAGTCATGGGTCAGGAGGCGCAGCGGGTGGGGAGGGCTGGGATACAGGCAGGAACTCTGGTGCTGAATTTAAAAATAGGACGGGGCGACTACTGCAGCAAGGAGGACAGGGACACACAACACCAAGGAGCATATGGTGTAGAGGGGAGACATTCATCGAGTTGGAAAAAAGAGTGTGTCGGCATGTGTGTGTTTGTGGGGAAGATAGAGCCGGTTAGATGGAGTGAAACAGGAAAAATAATGTGTGAAGAAACGATTTTGAGATTGGACTAAAGGTCATGGGTTGTAATGCAGCGGCGTGAAGTTCAGTGACGGCAAAAAATACACAAGCGCTTAAAAAAAAAAAAGAAAGAAAGAGGAGAATAGAAAATGACCCCCAGTGTGCAGGTAAAGAATTTTGATCTCTACATGATATATGTGGAAGAAAAGGTGAAGAAAAAATACACATAATCACCATGTGTATGTGTATTACTTACCGTATCTCATTTGTCTGTGGGCTAACAAATCCAAGTGAGAAAGAAAGGATCAATAACAATCAATGTGCACAGTAAGTTTCAACCCAAACCTCCCATTCTAGAGGTTGCCCTTGTCCAAAGATAACATTGCAGGAATGTTGCGAAGGGTTAACACAAAGTCCAAACCAGCTGGTCTTGAATTATGCAGAACAGCTACGATCCTCCTCAGAAGCTAAATAGACTTCAAAAGCGCCTGTTTGAAGAGTTTTATTTGCTGCTGAAAGTACTTTTGAAACCCATTTTCCTCGTGAAAAGGGACGAGCACAGGCAGAATGTGTAGTGCAGCGCTCCATTAATGGTGAAAAAAGTTTGTATAATGAGGATCTCTTAGCTTTAACCTGAAAACACTGAAACAAAACATCAACCTCTGCAGTTTTTAGAATATCATAGAGGGGATTTTATGTAGCAAGTAAGGTCGGATTCCCTTTTTAATTACACTGTGTTTCATTTCATTGGCGTTTAGATGCAGTAATTCAGTAATTCCACACTAAAAGCTGCTCTCCTTTCACCGAAAATCACATTTAGAGAAATAGATGGGATGCAATAACTGTAATTGGTCTTTCAATAACTTCAGCAAACTGCACAGATGATCCTTTGATTATCCTACATAGTTTTTGCTTTTCATTTTCTCAGAGGACTTCTTTATCAGCTCCTCAGATTTTAATTTCCCCGTGAGAGAGATTGTTTTTGCTTTTGTCCTTGAAATTGGAAATAGTCTATCACAAGAACTGTTTGGCTTACTCCCATTTAGAGACAGACGTTCATTCACATTCACATTTTGGGAAGTCAAGTGAGGTGAATCATCTCGTTTAGTAACCTGCATAGAACTTTATTTTAGCATTTAAAAGATACAGCATGGTGAGATTTCCAAATGTACATTTTCATTATAGGTTCACACAGTGAATGTTTGCACCACATGTAATGTCACATCTCCTGTTAGGGACTATACTACATTACTGTGCTTTCTTACCCAGTTTAGGTGTGAGCGCGGTCAGATCCAGGTGACTGTGCTGGTACTCGTGGTGGTGGTTTCCTAATGTAAAAAGAACAAAGAGTTCATTTCAACGTGACATGTCATCAGACTATGTTTAGTCCTTACCCTTGACGTTAAAGGGTCAGTTCAGTCAAATCACCAAAAAACATATTTTCCCTCTTGACCTTTGTGGTATCGAGCCATGTGGTTAGTTTCAGTTGCATCTGCCCAGTCTTTGAGATCATTTTGACAACGTCTCTTTACAGTAGCAAAGTTTTGGATTCTCTTCCAGCAGGTTGGACTATTGTAATGGTGTCTTCACAGAAGTTCTCAGGTCTCTGCACTGGGATTCAAGTGTGTCATAGACTACAGTTTAAAGTACTGCTACTGGTCTATAAGTCTTTCAGTGGTTAGAGACCAAAATACATCTCTGACTGTCTTTTACATACATATGAACCGTCTCAGCCTTTTCAGAGTCCAAACGAATCATGGAGAAGCAGCATTTAGAGCCAAAACAAACAAAGGCTTAGGATTTTAATTCTCCACTGCCTTTGACTTGAACAGTCATCAGTATCCACCTTACATCCTGAACTACCTTCTGTTTATTTCTGTTGTCTTCTTTTCTTTTAAAATGGTTTCTGTCCTTTTAGTGATTAATAAATTAGTGATTACTGTACTTCCAGGCGTGGCAACGTCGGTCAGTTCACCACTTTAATCCAGACTGAAATATCTCAACAACTATTGGATGGATTGCAATGAAATTTGGTTCAGACACTCATGTTCCCCAGAGGATGAATCCCAATGACTTTGGTGATCCCCTGACTTTTCCTCTAGCGCCATCATCAGATCAAAATTTTAATTTGTCCAGTACTTCGGTTTGTGGCAATCAAAACGCTTATATGTTGCACCATTAAAAATTAAACTACCCAACATTATATAAATGATTTAAAATAATATAAATAACCTTGTCTTGCCCACAGTGACACAGTATCTAGATAATCTGCAAGGTGTGACGATTTCCAAGGCAAGTGGAGGAAAAACCTGTTTTGGGATTTGATAAACTTTTTAAAGAAAGTCCCTGTGTGAGTTCAGCACAACAAGCAGTCTGACTAATGTTAGCATCCTGTTTGACAGAGTATCAGTCAGCTTTTTCCATCCAGTCCAGTCGGTGTTTGCTGTATCCCCAGATATGAGAGCTTTGATTTGTTCAGTGTGTCTCAAGTGAGCAGTAAACTGTCACGGTTCAGTTATGGGACTGTGTGTTTCTTCCATTTGACAGAATCCACAGTGTACCGCTGCTTTGCCAAAATGATTGATAACAGCCTCTTTATACGGGGACATGGAAGCAGCTTACACCTCGTGGTGATCCATCTTTGGTGTGAGTGAATCATTTGATGTTGCGCTAATATCGTTGTGTGTTGTTTGAGTGGTTAAAGAACAAAGCAACATCATCTGAGACCTCCATCACAGAGCAGCAATGGGAGAGTGAAAATATTGCCTTTATTCAATTACGCCTGGTGTTTCTGAACAGCGGAGCATACAAAACATGGATATGTGATAGTTGTACCTTATTTGCATTTAAATATGTTCATCTATCATCCTATAAGAGTGCTAAAGACAATAAAAACACAGCTCTGATAGTGTAAAACTACTTATATGAGCTCTTTAGCAAGCTTTGAACTGACAACAGGGGGGTTGTGTTCTGTTTTCGTGAAAGATCAGCGCCTGTATTTCAATCATGGTACTTTCCCAGCGGCTGGATGGGACATTTCTGACCAATGCTATTTGACTTTTGCTAAGATCTAAGGCAATATAAAGATTAATCTCACAGATTTAAACACGGGTGTTGGAATTTCTTGTTAATCTCAACTGAAATTGATATTCAGTTCAGGAAAGGAAGGAATGTAAAGACTCCAGTTAAATGGTTTTAAGTGTAGCATAATTAGAAAACAAGTCTTTGGTCCGTTCTCCCTGCAGCAGCTATACTCTGCTTTGCAGTCACACAGGTTTGAACCAGGGACCAATTATAGCAGCTACAGAAAGCTCAGCTAAATTACCCTGCCATGAACTTCAAATGAAAGCAGTTTTGCACCAAATAAATAACAACCTTTTGCTGTCTGTGTAATTGCAGAAACTGTTTTTTTCCCCCCACAGCAGGGAAACATAAATTCCACACATTAACATGTACCACAAGTGTTTAACCAAGGTTCAAAAGAGGGAATCTGCAGTTCAGGGTTTACATTCGTGTGATCCAGTTATCCCCTTTATGTGATATATCTGACTGGTTATTGCTAGTGTGCAGCAACTTAACTGAGCGCACATATAAAATAAATATGATTTGTTCATGAGGGGGGTGAATTTCACAGAAAAGTCTGGTCCCGGCACTCGATGATGTAGCGAGGCATGAATCAGCCCCGGGAAAGTGAGCAATCACACAACACAAAGCAGTCAGAGGGAACACATTCACAACAAATGCAATTATTTCTGAGGCTGGAGTGTTCAGTTCGGTCAGTGGAGAACAATGTCCTCAAGTAAACTGCAGCAAGATGCCTGAAAACGCGATTCTGTGTCCTCAAGTAAACTGCAGTGATCTGAACAAGCAAAAGGAGTTACGAGTGTCAGGAGATCAATGTTTGGAAATGATTTGAAGGCGGTCTGATTGTAACTGCCTCCCATTGTGAGTTCAGGTTCTAGTGGTCTTGCTGTGTTTTGATTCCCACCTGTATCTAGAGTTATAATCCTAGAGGCGGAACTAATTACCGCTGATCTAGTTTTTCGTACGCTATGATTAATCAGCACCCTCAAGCAAAGCGCCAAATGAAGCATTCTGTGAGCCCTCAAGCAAAGTTTGTTAAATATTCAGAATAAACACTAACATAGAAGAAAGACGATGAAGACGAAGTATTCAGCCCCTCTACAGTAATAAGCAGCCTACAAGGTTTGTTCAAATTCAGTTCTGTGTAGTAAAGTAATGCACGCTACTTAGCCGTTAGCCACAAGTGAATAAGCCGACAATTAGCATACAGTATAAAGTTACGTTTTTTATGACTTTCAAACTGCATAAGTTAACTATACCGTGTAATGTAATATGAATGTGTTAGCTTGTTATGCTACCCACTGCAAAGCTATAAGAAAAGGCAAGACAGACATTTTGCTTTGTTGTACCCTTTTATTTATTGATTTTGTTTCTTTCAGCCCAGTTCTCACGGGTTGGTCTGGCATGGAATAAATAATCATGACCTCGTCGTGCCTCGTTTCTGTTACTGGAGAACTGAGCTACACTGATGCTCATATTCCTTTGTTTGTTCTTATAACTAGAAAGACAGGAAAATTACACCAAAAGACAAGTTCATCATAAAAACACAGGTACCAGAATCTGATTTGTTCAGCCATCCTCTTGCACCAAAAACTCAAACCAAGCAGGATGACAGGTTAGTCCATGAAACTGAGTACACACCGCTGCTGCAATAAACTACAGTCTGTTGCAACAGCCGAGTCTCCTTCCAGTGTTTGTCACTCTCCATTTGCACCTTCTACAAAGACTTGACGTGTGCAGATATTCTGACACTGTGTTTGAATGACTATTAACAGTATAGATATGAAAAATCCATGACATGAAAACCACGTTGGAGCAGAATAACCTATACCGTGGAAGACAAAACATTACAGCCATATGTGATTATTACTCTGCTGCTCTAACAGCCTCCCCTCTTCTGGTTTCAGGCTTCAGCAGATATTTGAATCTGGCTGCAGGGATTTGCTCCCATTCAGACCCAAGAGTCAAGTCAATTTTTATTCATATAGCCCAATATCACAAATCACAATTTGTCTCAAGGGGCTTTAAGAGCGTAAGTAAAGTCCAACACTCATGTTGAGGTGAGAAGGTCTGGCTCACGGTCGGCGTTCCACTTAATACGAAAAGTGTTGGACGGGGTTGAGGTCAAGTGCTTCCACACCAGACTGGGAAAACCATGTGTTTGTGTGTTTTTAATTTTCACTTTTATTGAATAGTTGACAGGGAAAAGAGAGCAACAAAGATCCCCAGCTGGAATCAAACTGGGGACTATGTGAGCGTAGCATCGATGCTACGCTAGACATGTTCTACAAAACTTTAAACAACTTTGGAACCATTTATGATAGAGACGAGCTTTAAATTGTGTCTGAACCGTGAGATTCTCAGCTTTCCGAGGCAATTTTGAAGACAGTCAGGGCCGATTTCCACTGCATGCGATCACGTGATACTGGAACAGAAGATTTCTGGCTCACTTGAGTGGCACATTTGCCAATGTGATGGAAATACATTGATAGATTAGGTTGTCCCAATGATATATAACACTTTGATATTTACTCTCAGAGGTGATATTGACCAAAATGTAAAAGACAACACCAAAATGTATATATTGTTGCATTGTCTACTGAAAAAACGTCCAGGATAATATCCAATAAATGTCTGTAACTCATGGAGGAAAACTTCACACGGAGCTCCAAAACACCTAAATAAATAATTTTCACATTGAAAAAACAAAAGATCCCAGGTTGGAATTATTCATTTTTTTTCACTGGGCGTTTTATATATATATCAAATGCTCACACAAGGTTAATGTATGATGGTGACTTTAAACAGCACCAGAAAGAAAGGGGAGGTTCTCCTGAATCATTTGATGTATAACACTCGATACTGACTGAAAGAATGAGCTCAGAACTGGTAAAAATACAAAACTATGTCCAGGCGTTTTAAGAGGGCCGCTCAGCCACTCCGTTTTAAATATTCAAGTGCAAGAAAATAAAAAAGTTGTTGCCATCAATGTTATCTTAATACCTAAATAATCGCAATAAAAACTGTGACTGCAATACTGAGTGAAATATGCTTACCATTGTGCAGCCCTACACTTACTGTAAAGTAGACTTATCTGGAGCTACATGTTCCAGATGTTAAAGGTTTAAAACTGTTAAAAGTTAAAGAAAGTGGAGCAAAACTCAGGGCATTTCTTCCTCTTCTTCTAGATATCAGTCTTTATCATTCACACTGAGGTGTTGACATCCCGAATCCAGCTGACGCAGAGCTCAGCGCTATGTGAAGTATATGGAAGAGAACATACCTGCTAAGTGTTAATACATAATGCAGCAGCTCTCACTGACAGCAAAGTGTGTCACAGGGATTGGCTGTAGTAATGCAGGCAGCTCGCTCGCAAATGAATCGAATGCTTCCAGGTTCCAGCGGGTGGACAGAGGGGATCCCACTGTGACCCAGATCCATTTTAAACGCCTCGCTCTGGGGGAGCTGATGGACAGACGCTGGCTACGGAGAGAGAGAGAGAGCCCATGCTATGTCATTATGCTGGCAGAGTGTGAAGTACCATGTGGACCTGGTGGGACAGATCACCTCGTTTTGCCCTTGTGCATATGCATGTGCGTGATGGAGAGGCAGAGTGACAGAAAGATGAGAGCTTGCGGTCAATTTCAAGTATCTTCGCCTTCGAACTGCTCAGGACTTTGACCTCTAATCGACCTGTGACAGGCAGCAAACCTCAATGGAGAAATTCACAACTGAAATACCAAAATCTGAAGAAGTTACAGTATCTGACGATCTAAAGAAATGACATCATTATCTGACAAATAGGCAGTTTAAATCGGTCCAAATTCAATGCAAACAGTCCTCTGAAAGCTTAAACCCCAGGAACTAAATTAGGCTGATCGGAACAGATCACATTGTACAGTTTTGTTTGAGATAAAACAGCATTTGTGCAGTTCATATAGGTCTAGTGGTGGCTATTTCTTCCGGTTGGAGAAACAACTGGCCAATCAGAGCTTTGTATGCGGTATCGGGTGGGCGACATGGATAACATTTTATATTGTGTTATTGATATATATCATTATATACAGTCTGATTATCAGGCTAACATTATAGAGGTGGAGGGAAATTTAAAAACACCAGAAAGGCAAAGTAGGGACGATCAACGCGAGTGTTTTTTTTTTTTTTTTAATCGGGTACTTGAAAGTTGGTCACCAGCGTTCATTGAGAAGTTCATAGCCAGGTCTCCGTGCAAATTCAGTGAAGATTTCCAGAAAAACCGCAAAATAAAATGCAAAGTAGTGTGCATTTCCATCAAACCGCCGTTATGCGAGTTGAAAATGCACTTACTGATTTAAACACAATTTCCATCCAAATGGCTAATATGTGCAACGAGGCATGAGGATGTTTTGTTTTAGACATCAAGTGGCCAAGAGCTCAAGCAAAATACAGAGAAATGAATGGATGTCATGCATGCAGCTGATGCTTATTGGCTGGTATTCATATTTGATGGCATCTTGTTGACACCACATCTGCCATCTTTTCTTCAAGCCCCTCATTGGCACATCTCTGTATACTGGGTATTTAAATAACGTACACTCTCCCAGTAGCATTTTCCATTTTGTGCACTCAACTCAATTACGTTTTTTCTCTCTTCACATGAATGCATCTTAATTCAGTCTGCAAATGAACCACGTCTTCCTGAAATCATCACAAGCTGCAGCTGTGAAACAGACAAAGTCATTCTATCCTGCTTTTTTTTATTCGACAGCATTTCCTTACATTAGCACATTTTCAGATGTGTACAACAGAACGCACTGGTCCACACAAACTCTCCGCCTTACCCACACGGTGTCAGGAGCTTGACCGGCGGCGTCTCGGGGAGCGCTGCTTCTCAGAGTCTGTGAATTACTAACAAGGATAAGCACAGATTTATCTGATGTCTTCTTCGATACGTCAGAAGTAACATCACACAAAGCTGCCGTTATCCTTGCCGTGGAACGTGGGACTCCGTGAAGTAAGAGGCCGAAAACAAGAGAAGAAACTGAAGGATCCAAGTTGACAGCTGGAGGCTGGAATGAGGTCTTGAGAGGAAAAACCTGCACTGTGAAAAAAATCTGCAAAAACCAAAGTAGATTCTGAAACATAACACAAACTGACTGACAAGCAGCTTGGTTCGTATCTTCTATGCTAATAGTGTTCTTCCAACTTTGTGGCAACAGTTTGAAATGAGACAAGGACAAACACAACGTCCCCGTGCACAAAGCCAGATCCATAAAGAAATGGTTTCCCCAGTGAGAGCTTGACTGGCCCGCACAGAGCCTTGACCTCAACCCCATCCAACACCTGTGGGATGAACTGGAACACAGCGAAGACAACGAGCCAGGCACTGCACGAACAGCACCGCATTAACGCCAGGGTGCTGAGCCTAATGTCACGATATTACCCTGACCTTTTAAAGTGTTTTAGTTCCCAATTGCCATGCGTAGACATTGTAGAAAGACATTTTAAAAATGACACTGGATGATATATAGACATACAGGGTTTTGAATCGTCTAATATTGCCAGTTAAGAGTGGAGGCTGTTACAGCAGCACATTAATGCCCATGGTTTTGGAATGACATACGGGTGTAATTTTTGGGTGTCCACATATAAAACAGGGGACAACAAAACTTTCCACTTCTTTTAAACTAAGTGACATTAAAAACATTTTCAAAAATCCACAGTTTCAGTGAGTCATGAAGTAGTTCAAACTTGTAGCTCCTTTTCTTTTTGTTGAATTCATATGTCAAAGTCTGAACTGAGTTTTTTAGATTGCATCTGTTCTTCTTGTACTTCGAGGACATCTACAGAATAGAGCTCTCGTTGGAAACAGTTTCATTTCACTTTGATGGTTCAAAACTAAAAAGCAGAATTTAATTTAATAAAGACTCGTGGCACAAACACAAGACAATACTGTATGTGACAGGAGTAATTAAGTGAAGACACACCAGGCATTTCTCTTATCATGTTTGGTGTAAAGCAAAAGGCAGCAGAGGATTCCAAAAAATGAATTATCCAGTAAGTTATTTCTATAATTGCGCTCCGTGTTTTCCCATAATTACATTGGTAGTTTGGCACAAAGCAACTGTTGATAAGCAGGCTGATGAAATGATTAAATAAAAGAGAAAAGGCAGACACCACAAACTGGAAAATTACAACTGAGATCTTTTAATGACTTTGCAATTATGAGTCGAGCTCGGCTGCTTGTTGGCTTTCGACAGCGAGCGGACGGACTGCTAAATCTAAATGTTTACATCTTTCACTTCAAATTTGGGAAAGCGTTTCGAGTTCACCTGAGTTCACACTTGGATCAGACACGATGGCGTCATGTAAAATTTATAGTGAACTAGAGATTCAAGCTGAAGAAATGACTGAAGAATACTTCCTGTTTAGCATCCGATGTGCAGTTCAACACCTCAGAGATGGAGGAGAGAGGACGTTGTTTCCATTCCAGGTGTTCTTATTTGTGTGTCTGACACCATTTGTACGCCATATGCCTCAATCTGACAGATCAGTGTGTGTGTGTGTGTGTGTGTGTGTGTGTGGGGTTCAGACAGCCCTCCCTCCTCTCCAGAAAGAACAGAGACAGGACAACCGAGGCGACCGGCTTGGCATTATACATGACGACTTCCCACTAGGGGCCCCCGAGGCCGAGGATCTTTGTTTCTCCTTTATTGATTACGGATTGTGTGTCGCAGCTCCTGGGCGCATCATGCGCTCCCTGACATGCTTTTTCCAGTCAAGAGGAGGCACAGCCTGCTGCCCCCCCCCCCCAGGCTGACCTTGCGTCTCTCTAACAGAAATACGAAATTCCTGCAGACAAACTCTTGAGCTCTCCAGAGCCTTCAGGCCAAAGGAGCAGCGATAAATGAGCATGGAGGGGCAAGGAAAGAAAACAAGGACGTGTTTTTAAAATACACACTGTGAAAAACCTCCATATTATCCAGAGCTGTAGCTGCCGCTGAGGACACAGGTCATGTTGGTTGTATTTTGTAATTTGTGGGTTTCAGTAACCTGAGTTTAAGACTCTCCAGTTAAAAACTTTGGACATTATGTGTATATATATACACACACACAAATGTAACGTGTGTCTGCCAACTGCTAGACTTTCTCACTTGTGTTAAGAAAAATTACTCAAATTACAGACAGAGCAAGAAGACTGGTGACACGGGTGGATGAGAAAATGCTGGAAACCTCGAGTTTGTTTTAGTAACGTTGAGCCAACGTGATATTAGAAGCTGCTGACTGGGTCTCTGACTAATATGAATCCAAGAAGGAGACTCTTTTTTTTTTTAGCTTTCTTTCCAAATCAGACTAACTTAACCTTGGTGTTCCTGCAGAAAAACAAAAAAAAAAAGAAATAGCATCAGTGTCTCTGCATTTAGTGAGTACTCAGAGAATCTTTTATCAGGAAGCTTTTGAGTAAGTGGGTGTTATTTTACAGCCCTTTCTTGGCTCAGTGCTGCATGTCTTTGAGTGGCTTTGTCTCCTTCACACTTCTGCCACTTTCACAGAATTAAAGCACAACAAGCGCCCTCCTCTTGCCTGCCTCATGAGTAATGTGTGATGATTAGAACAGATAATTACATCTATTTACATATAAATGTGATTGATACTCGTCCTGCAGAGTTAAGCTTCCTTAAGCCGCTGCAGGATCCGTTTGCCACTGATCTTGTGGCAATCTATCCATAATATTTGGATCCTCCATCTGAAGTTACCTAATTAAATGATCATTCACGACAAGTAAACAATAGGGGATGGTGATGAAGCTAATTAACGATGGCTGAACACTGTGAGGTGGTACGTGTTTAGAGACGCTGCTATTGCATTCATCTATTGGTGTTTATTAGGAGACTTGTGATTAGTACGACTTCATAAAGACACGGAGTAAGATGTGTTTTTCACAGCAGCAGAGATGGAGTGACGGCAACATCGCACACTGTCTGAAAGGCCGCGGGCCTAATTGATTAGGTGCTGTCATCCACAATATCGACCGCCCTCATAAGAATCTCAAATGAGCACCCGAGTGATAATGCCAGCACTCGTTAAAATCTGAGCGCAGTGGGACTTTTGGAAATGTCAAGACAAAGCCAAATGGTTTCAAAACAGGAGGACCTTTTTAAAATAGATGCCACAAATCCCATTTTGTCATAACAACTAGCAACAATATCTTGATTGTGTATTCATAAGGTATAATCAACTTTCTGTTCCTTTTCCCTGCTGTGCTTTTTTAAATTTTTATTGGCCCCGCCTGAAGCTCCTGGGTGAAGGTGTTAAGAACATTTGCTCACCCTGTGTAGCCTTGTGTCAAACATGCCCTCCAGTCAGGTTGTGCCTTAACCGGTACATGGTCAGACTGCTTATTAAAACTTTGGCTTCAAGCCCAAAGAGCCTCTGGGGTTCCTTTGAACTGGTAACATGTCTGCAGCTTGCTGGTGAGCTGCAGGTGCAAACTGTTTGCCAAAAAGGTGTCTGGTTGGAGGTCTGACCCCGGGTCATTTCCTTTGACATGCTGTAATAATCCTGACACACATGGGAACTTTCACTCACACATGTATGAAGGAGCGTGCCACTACGACGTTTTTTAGGAAGTGCCACATGTCACGGTGCAACGCCGTCTCCTAGACATGACCTTTTATCACTAAATGGTTTTACCAAGTCCGATGTGTTGACAAATGTAATCATCGCCTTGAAGATGGTGATTTTAGTTAAATGTTGATCACGTTGTGAAGACTTTTTCTGTATTAAACCAAGACCATGATCTTTACCTAACCTTAACCAAGTGCTTTGAGTGGCTAAACATCACCATAGAAAATAATAATTAACAAATTAAATTATGAAAATAATGAATAATGCTGCAGTCGCTACAAGCGGATATTTTATTGCAAGAAAACGTTGTCAGCAGACATTTTACTGATACGTTCAGTATCAACATTTTTGTGACTTGTCATATATTTTAATTAACATTTTCTCATTACTGCAATTTGATATTAAAAAACATAATCCAGTTGGCATTAACAGCAAGGTAGATGTATAGAAATGCAATTTCTAGGAGACAGGGCTGCACGGTGAGATTTTTTTAAATATCTAGTGAAGTTATTGTTATAGTTGAAGTGTGCACTGAAGGATTATACCACCTCTAAGACTGAGTTATGTTTTACTGAACAATCCGATTCTTTTCAGCAGGAACCGAGTCGTACTTGGTGAGAGCCGTTGTTTTTTATCGTTGTGCCCAAATTTCACTTCTTGACCTGAATCCATTTCCCTTTACGTGAACAGTGAGAAGCAGCCAGTCACAGTGCTGCATGAACTGCATTCAAGGCAAGGAAACACATTTCATAAAGAGGGTGAATTCAAAGTAGTAAAGCAGAGGGTTATGGCGTCACCTTGTATAATGCAATATGAGTCACTGAGTGCTGCTAAACCCAGTCCACACATGCAAAATGAAATTATATGTGTGGGATGTCCAAGTTTGAATCTGATCCAAATCTTACCGTGTTATTATTCGAGTGATTATTTTGCCCTAAAAAAAAAAAAAGAAAAGAAAAAAGAACGATGAAAAAGAGCCATAATTCCCATCATTAGTTTGTTTAAGCTGCTAAAGCTACTTGTTTAAGATCGGGGAAAGATTACCTTGTTTAAAGAAACCAGTGATGGCTTTTGGCAGTGTACAGGAAGTGAGCAACACTCTTTGGTGACAAAGAGGTTGCTTGTCAGGAAAATAAATGTTGTTTTAAACCAATGCAGTCATTTTTCTGAGGGCAAGCTGCAGCAACATTTATTGGGACTAAACATCTGAAAACAAGAACAGAAGCTGTCCTAGTTTATGAAGTAATGACCTTCTCCTCACTTCTGGTGAACGGGGTCGGATGTCACCCCACAGTAACAGTATTCTGGACACAGGACGTGGACACCTGCTGTCCCCCAGGGGTCAGTCCTTCACCCCATGCTGTTCTCAGTGTTTATATTCTGTCCTGGAGTGACTTTATTTTCCACCGTAAGGTTTAGTTTCATTGCTGCACCGGTGATACAGAAAATGTGCTCGTGTTCCAACAAAGAGCCACTCGAGTCAGCTTCATGTCGCAGCCACACTGATCTGTTGTGTTTCAAATGGAGACAAAAGTCCAGTCAAGTCACAAGTCTTTATAAGCAAGTCAAGATGCAAGTCGTTCATTTTTACATTGTTGAGACGAAGCACTTTCAAAGGCCAAATAATTCAGTATTTAAGCTGAGTAGATATGCAAGCCAAAGAGCCAAAACTTGAGACTTAATCTTTTTTGCGAGTCGAGTCTTTTAGGCAGCCAAGTCTCAAGTAAATCAAGTTTCCCATGTTACATCTCAAATGCACACTTTTGTGAGTTAAACCTGAGCGACACTCTCCCCAAAATTAATGTTGTGGATCAATTAAACTGCAGCCGTAAGGCAACATACACACAGGCAACGTACGACAAGCATAAAAACACCCGCACCCATTGTTTTCTACTGTCTGTGAGCCCACACACACTGGTGGCGTCTTCTTCTGTCTATATGAAAGCCGGCTCAAACGTGATTGGTCAATACCAAAATCCTGTCCCTCGCCTACAGACTCTGCATTCATATGCAGATATCTGTTCGCAGAGATTAGTCAGGTGTGTGTTGCACTTCAGATATCGGCGCCTGAACGTCCCAGAGTTCCCTCAACATCAAACCCTCATTACGACGCCATCACACACGGACCTGCAGGCCTGTTTCTCACCGCGCTCAGCGTTCGCACATTCATAGGTCATAGTGACAAGAAACTACACTGCAGTTCTTTTAGGAAGCAAGTTAATTGACTTGTGTCTCAGGGAGGTCTTTTTGTTCTCGCTGTGTGTCCACAGTTGTTGGTCGTCTACCCGGAGCTCAAAGCACCCCCCACGGTCCCGACCGCAGGAGTGACTACTAATTATACAACAGCAGGGAAGCACGCTGTGAAAAGGTGACTTACTTGTTATAACTTGGAAATTTTACTTTTTAAAAATGCTTCTTTCTGTTGCTTTTCTCATGCGTGATCTCCTGCCTGAAATATGATACTGACTTAAGGCAGGTGGGTGAAGATATGAGAGAAATGAAGCCTGATCTGACGCAGTGTTGTTTCATGTAGCTTACGAAGGAGAGGGCTGAAATCAGATTATCTCAACAGGAGAAAGGATTTATTTCGATGAATACAAGTGATGTTCCAGACTACATAAAAGAATCAAGAAAATATATTTTTGTGAATGGTTGAATCAGAAAGGTTGAGATCAGATAGGAAGCGAAGGAAACAAGACGAGATAAGCAGCAGGTGAGAGGCTGGAGATGAAAGACAGGCCTGAAAGAGAATGAATGTGTAATAAACAGTGAAGTGATTGTCTGGCTTTTGAAAAGCTGTCTGGTTTGTCCAAAAGTAGAGGTCAGTGGACAGATAAGGGTAGAATAGGTGGTCTGTCATATGCACAGGTGAAGAAATCCAAGCCAAGCCAAACAAAGAGAATAAGAAATACAGGTGAGAGTAGAGGATGGATGCAACCCTCTAAGGGATGCAAGACATTTTCTGACCTAGGCAACATCAAAGGGATGTGAAGATGATGAGCAGCAAGAAAGAGTGAAACAAACCTTTTCCATAAGATGAGATCTCGGCTGCACCGACTGGGACGTGTTTCAAGCAGTGTCCATTGCTGTCTGCCACAGTCTCTTTTTAAAAAATGTTTTTTTAATGCGACCACTGGGGACACCAAAGTCAGACATTTTAAAATTCTCCACATTAAAGAATAAGATGAAAAGACCAAAACCAACAATGTGTAAGTCCGTCTTCTCAGTACTTTTGGCAAGTAAAACTGGCTCCCATTGGTTCCTACTGAAGATGTAAATCATCACAAATATATACAGTAGTTTCTGCTTCTGCTTATTTAAAAAAAAAAAAAATCAGCTGCTGACTGTAGTTTTCAATCAAACGTTACTCAAACAGGAAGAAAAGGGTGTATTTGTTGGGGACTATTTTCAGCGGTGGATGAATCCACATTTGGTGCTCTAGTGAGCATTTGGGGCAGCAGGACGGTGTGTGAGTTCAGTTTGCATTGTTGTCATGGGGATTGATGGAGCAGTTGAAAGCTGCCAAAAGTGCTAGTATGTTTTTTATCAAACTATTATTTTCAAGGCCTAACGGTTATTTTTGTTATCGATAAATCTGTCGATTATTATTTTAAATTAAACATTGAGTCGATACAAAAGTGAAAATGTCCAGTTTCAGTTTCCTCGAGCCAGAACAGTCAAAAAACTCAAAGATATTCAATTCACCATCAAATGAAAAAGAGAAAAAGCAGCAAATACTCAAAGTTGAGAAGCCGGAAGCAATAAATGTTAAGTTATTTATCAAACAGAAATGCTGAAGATGAATCCACTAATCAACAGAAAATTTACAGCAGTTTTGAGGAACATTTCAGAAAACTATTTTTTGACATGACTCCCATGAAAGTCAATCTATTTGACTCAAAGGTTAACCTCACAGATGGATTATTGAATGCAGACTGCTTTGTATTTGCTTGTCTGACCAACAAATGCAAAAAAATTAAAACAAAACTGACCATCTCAATAAAACTTCCATTTTTAGGTCGCTCAAACATTGTGCAATTGATCAAACGCCAAATCCCTCCTGAGCAGTAGTGAATAACATTTACGTCTCCTGCTGTAATGACATTTGTAATACCATTACTCAGTCCTACTCCTCTCACCTGAGAAAAGCTGTTTTCTGTCTTCAATTTAAAAACCCGATGTGTAGAGTCAGTGGTAAAGTTTCAGCCCTAAAAACACTCTTGATAGCCCCCGCTATCGCTGCACGGGATCAGGCATCCTGCAGGTTTCATACAGTCACACAAAAGCCTTACATTTTAACGAAAGCTGCACAGAAAAGAAAGGAAACAGCTCGTCGTGATTTGCATTCCTCTGTATGTATGGGATGTACTCTGGGAGACCTCAGGGCATTCATTTACAGCCGGAGATGAAGAGGAGAAATCAAACAACAATTTGTGAGATTGATTTGTTCGGAGCCTTCAAGTGTCTCACATGGTGGAGTAAATGAAGTTCCTGCTACCTCTTGTCTTCCATCTGAAGCCCCCTGCTGTCGGCGAGCCTCCACTACTCACATTTTGATCTTTGCTTTCATGTCTCTCACTCCGTCCTCCCCCTCTAACCAAACATATCTCGCTTTTTAATTAGACCCAGGAAGAGGCTGCTTCACTTTTCATGATCATGTTTTTTTTTTTTTGTTTTTTTTTTTACTTGAACCTAAAATACATTATTCAATCTGAAAGAAGATTGCATTAACTGAGGCAAGAATTCTCTCTGTGTTTACTGCAAATATGGGCCTGTGGCTAATACACTGACAGTCACAATCACACAGACAGCACTTTATATATATTAAAAAAAACAGGAAATTGCACTTCTAGGACCTGATAGATGAAAACTAAATAAAAGCTGAACCTATCCAAAAGTGAGAGATGAAAAGGCTTGAGGAATTGGGGTGCAAGGGAGTTAAAGAACACACCTCTGCGACTGCGGGAACAAACAACATCCAGGCACTTCTCACAAGACAGAGTGATGCACTAACAAGCCCTCGGAGTGCCTCGTTTTTCCACCTCTTGCTGTTTCTGTTCATTTTGGGTGCCAGACACATCAGTCTGTGGGTTCGCGGGGCTTGTGACTGCTTGGAGATGAAATCCTAGTGGGCATTGCATGACTGGAATCCATGTAGTGATTCAGGCTCCTGTCTGTGTCCGCTGTTGCTCCTGACAAGGAAACATGATGTCAAAACAGGAGCTTCCGAGGATAGCAGAGAGTAGCTGAGGATAAGCAAGCTAGGGCTTTTAAAATTGGACAAGGGGTACGAATGTGCTACAGCACAGCACAAAATATACAGACCATGAATAAGCATATCTGATATTAATGAATTCCTGCCAACGTCTTGCATTTCCAACTGCTCTGTGATGAAGGGCAGTGCTATGAGTGAGCAGTACGGTGCTTTATTTCAGCCATAAAAAGATCAACTGTGCGGCCAAAGTATGCATAACAACCCTTGTCCATGTACTCTGGGTCTGGGGTTGTTTTTCATGGTTTGGGCAACAAAGGGGAATCTTAATGCTAAGCATACAATGATATTTTAGACAACAGTGTGCACAAAGCAAGCTCCATGAAGAAAAGTTCCAGGTTTGTGTGTTAGAACTTGACTGGCCTGCATAAGCCCTGACCTCAACCCCATCATCCCCAACACCTTTTGGATAAACTGGAACACTGACTTATCGCCCAACATCAGTGTTGGACCTCACTAATGTTCTGAATGGGAGCAAATCTCTGCAGCCAGGTTTCCAACATCTGGTGGAAAGCCTGAAACCAGAAGAGTGGAGGCTGTTATAGCAGCACATTAATGCATGTGACATGTGTAATTTACAGGTGTCCACAGACTTACATAGTGTACATTGAGCATGTTAACATGCACTTTTCTGCAGTAACCTGGGTTTCTTCAGACTGAGGAAGCAAAATAAGGTTGTGGGTAAGGAAGAAACCTGCTGCATGTATGAGTTTTACAGTAACCAGTGAATGTAAACATGCAGTCTGAGTTCCAGCATAACTTGATTTCCTTGCACGTGATGCAAATGTTGTGGGCCCCCCTTCACAAATTGATTTGCGAGTGCCACTTGTAGGCAGATTGCAAATGGAGGCAGCGTCACAAATGATTATTGCTCATAAATTGCAGATGAATGAGTAAATCCTACAGATCTCTTGCGTGCTCACGCGTGGGTCGCATGTGTGGCGTTAGGTTTGATTTGTGAAACGTGTCAAAGTGAACATGAGGGGAATAATAATCCCCTGTTGCAAATGCAGCTGGCATGTTGCCATCCCAAGCCACAAATAAATAAATAAATAAACAAACGAACGAAAAAGTCTTTTGTCTGATTGTTTTCTTCACTTGAAAATTCTGCTGTTCAATAAATGGTTAATTCATTCTTCTACACTGGTAGTAAGTAAGTAGAGTTGTTGTAATTAGTGTTTTTAGAGGTCGGCAGAGGTCATAGATTAACTTTAAAATGATCTGGTTGACAAATCATCAAGATCGAAGCTCTTCAAATAATTGAAGGAGGAGGAGATTTAAATCTAATTACAAAAAGGTCTCCACCAACTTCCCAGAAATGCTGAGCACGAGTATGTGAAGTAATGAGTCTCCATTATGAACTGGCGGGCACCTCCTTTACTGCTGACACAGTTAGAAACCTATCATCACCTTGGCAGATTAAAACAATCAAAGCACAAACATTTCAAATTCATAATTCATTTCCAGTGTGCAGCGTTTGATGAATGAAAGCCAGACGGGAGATCATCGTTTGAAAGAAGCCAGTCTGAGAGAGGAGCACAAGTCGTTAGAGTAGGTCATAGAGAGAAGCACAAATAACAAAGCGCAGCGGGAAAGATGATTTCACGTAATATCCTGCTAATTAAATTTCTCCAAAAGTCGGGCAAAAGCCATTAAAGTGACTCCAGTGCTGTTTGACTGGAGCGTTATTGAAATTGCATTCATCTGAAGCACATCAAAAGATAAAAATGGTTATGAAGGGGAAAAAAAATGAACTGTGAGCCGTTGCTGGGTCACATCACTGAATCAATGTTTCACTGCTCTCCTCCACAGATCTGAATGTGTCACTTTGTACACAGTGCATGGTCTAATAGAGACTGTGTGAATAGGTGTCTTCACACATAATCACAAACATAATCACATAACAGAGGAAATGTAGACATTCTGATCAAAGCACACCAGGGGCCACATGTAAGATGCATACTGGTGCACCACTTCCCTACACACAAACTGATATTTATTAAAGAAGAATGTGAGACGCCCTGGCGGCCCACGAACCGCAGCGGCCCGTCCAGTACACTTCCGGTCAGGAAACTTCGGTGCATGTTGTTCGTCATCTCTTCTCTCCCTTCTCCACTTTACAATCAAATGAACACGTCTACTATTTCTCTAGACTAGAGAAGGATACATTTGATCCTAAATATGAAAAACGTCTGTATGACAATATTAAATGTCTACCTTAGTTTAAGCAGGAGCATCTTCAATGACGAACACAAAGTGGCGTTGCATGTGGTCAGTAAGTCAGCATCGATGTAGACTCACTGTTGGGGTTTTATAACCCACTTCCACTGCCCACGACATGGTTTGGGATGGCTCACTAATGTGTCGGACCCTCCACGTGGACGCGCAAACGGAGAGGAAGTGGGTAGGGAGAGGGTGTAGGGGGTGGTTTGAGTAAGGCCCACAGTTTTCTCAGCGTAATATCGTACAAAAAAGGAACATATGGTCCGAGACCAAATGTGCAGTTTTATTCTTTTAGCCTGTTAGTCACTTTCAATAAGTTTTTTTGCAGTCAACATTTTGAGCAATTTAAATTATGTGTTAGGATCTGGACATATGTTTTCTTGATTGTGGACTTTTTGTTGTTTCTGGTTTGTTTTGAAGTTTGGGTTGTCTTGTTCCTGTGTGTTCCTGCCCTGGTGTTTTCCCCTCGTCTTGATTATATGATTTGCCTCACCTGTGTCTTGTCTCACCTGGTTCTGTTTCCCTCGTTAGTCCTGTCTATTTATGCCTGTCTGCTCCCTTTGTGTCTTGTCGGTTCATTGTTCCATGTTGCGTGTCGTGGTTCCATGTTCTGTCTGCCTACCTACCAGCTTCCCTGCCTGCCTCTTTACCCGCCTGCCTGCCAGCTTTCCTGCCTGCCTGACTACCAGTCCGCCTGTCTCCTTGCCTGCCCCCCTGCCTGCCTTTCCCAAATAAAAACCCCTTTTGTTTAACCTTCCCCCGCTGTCTGCGCTTGGGTCCTTCTCTCACCTGCTCCTTGGAACGTAACATTATGGTTGTCAGATGTGCACAACAAAAGTATATTTATTTTTATTGGCAATTGTCTGCTTAATTTTATTACGACTTTTTATCTGTTCTGCTTTTGGCCTTTTCCTTTGTTCCATAATTTCCATGTGTTTTGTCCTTTTCATTTTATCTTTTATTGCAACATACTTTGTAAAGTCTGTTTTAATATTATGGACTAAATGGATTCTCCTCCTAACGTCTGATGACAATACTTAAGTTACAGCATCACTGTCGCTTTAAGCCACCAACAGTCAGCGTTTATTTCTTTTAACCTTAACCAAGTAGTGCGTTGGCTCTAGAGTCAGTCAGTCCACCACGTCGGTCCAGACTGAAATATATTTCTATTATATACTATTGGGTGGATTGCCACGACATTTGGTGCAGACATTCATGTTCCCCAGAGGATAAATCCTAAAGCCGATGTTAGCATTTATAGCTGAAGGCACCACTGTGGCTAGGTACAGCCTCACAGAGCTGCTAGCATGGCTGTAGACTCTTATTATTATTATTATTATTGAACCATTAGCCCAATCTTTCCTAAACCTTAACAATGTAGTTTTAATTACCTGAACCTGAATCATTTGTGTGACGTCATTTGTATTTCCAACAGTTTAGGAAGGCACTGACAAACTATGTGGGATCATTTAAAACAACCCATATGAGCTAAAAGACCTATTTGTTGTTTGACGACTTGTTGGATCAAAGTTACTGTATACCAGGGAACTCATTACTCATTCAGTTATTCACTGAAACAAGACGATGGTGTAACGATTGTCTTGGGCTCCTCTCTGTGGCCTGGCACTAAAGGATGCTTCAGAAGGAGACGAGGGCAAATGAACCCGTGTGGGAACTCTTAAAATACCCCTTTAACTAGGGCAGCACACGAGGCTCCGGGTGTAGCACGCTGCATGGCGAACCTGTCCACGCAGGGGGTGAACACAAGTTACATAAAACAGCACGTGACGCCGCAGGATCTGCAGCTAACTGGAGTTTCTGTGGTGAGGGCCTGCGAGGGATCAGGATTGAAATGTCATCATCTCACCTGCAGCCAGGAGACTCAGATGACTGAGCAGGTACGGCGCGCAGACCTGGGGATTAACTCCCGAGCTTCTGCTTTGAATTTTAGCACTGCCAGCGGAGCAACTTCTACAACTGGGGTGTTTTAAAACAACCGAATGGAGCGGCAGCGGTTAAAGATTCATGGGCTCCATATTCACAGCCATCCGTTTCACTGATGAGGTCTATAGCGAGGGATTAGGGGAGCCTTGCATATTGTTAAAAGTAAATTGGTGCCTCTCAATTCTCGCAGCATTACCCAGTCTGTCCTGCACAAATAATGAATTCTAGTAATGAACTGGCCTTATACAGGAGAGCACAATATAAGCTGTAAAGTGTTGTACTATGCAGACCACATTTGTCACCATTACAGTCAATATTTGGTGACTGCCACAAGATGAATGTGGCCCTGGGGAACAATGAAAGAAGCCTGGTCTAATCTAATGTGAGTCATGATAGTCTCTGTGGCTCTGGTAGGCCCAGGTAATGGTCTGCATTATACAATGCATTATACAACACCAGCTATTCTCCATCACGTCACCTTGATACTGTACCTATCACACTGTTAAAGCATATATTTAATAATATTACTTTAAGAGTAAAAGTATGAGGTTTCGGGCAATAATACAACAAAAAGATGCTTTTGTGTTCAAATTGAGTTCCTACTAATACTGAATTTTATTTCTAAGTGGAGGCTGACCCAAATATTAGAGACGAAATCACCTCCTTTTCTATTTGTGCTGGCTGTCTCTGGTGACTGAGCTTAACATGGAATCAATTCAACTAATTGGAGGCTTTAAATTGAATTGTTCTCGGCCCGTAACTGAATCGATGTCAAAACTGCGGTCTTGTTCAGCCAGTGGAAAACAAAACGATAGTGTTGTGTCTAATAGCTCCGTCTTCAATTAACTTCTTAAACTCACATTTTCTTTAAATTTGGGAGGGGGGACATCAGCGGTTGTGATACAGAGCTCATGGAGGCGGTTACGGTTCTTTAAAACGCTTAGCGCCCGATTGCCGTAATTTGCGTCAAACATCGTGTTCCTCCTCAAAGCCACGACTCAGTCAAATGTGAACACACAGACATGATAAACATTTAGATTCAGCGTGACTTACACATTCCGAGGATATCATTACCTCCGATGTCCATCGCAAATTAACATCCATAAATCAGCCTAAAATTCATAGAAAAGTCCTCATTATAACTGCAGAACTTGCCTGAGAATCATCATGTTTTTAAGTTTTCTTCAGTATCAGAGTAACCCAGTGATAGCTGTCTGCACATCCATGCATACACTGCAAACAGGAGATGCTAACAGCTAATTCGGCGTACCTTTAATGGTGCTATTTTGCCAAAATATAAACAAATAGAAGCTAAAAAAATAGTGTAACTCACTGAATCCATGGCTCAATGCCTCAACTTTGTCTTAGAGGAGACCCACAGTTATGGACTTTGAAAATCCGTGTGATAGAGAACACATCTCTCCACATTGTCTGACACCATCACTGCGTATCAGCTTACTCTCTCTTCACTGTGGCTGTATGATGATACAGTATGTGCACCGAGTGAAAGATTCAAACCCAATGCTGTCGGGGGCCGTACCATTCCATCAGATGAAAATATTCTAGATGTCTTGTGCAACAACTTTAAAACCCATTTCCCCTGTTTTCAGCCTGGAAACACTGGGATCTCCACTCAAATTCAAAAGAAAGTTCTGTGAGTTTAAAAAAATGTTTGGCAGAGACGGAGCCATCAGAGGGTCCAGCTGAGTTTCATAAGTACAACTTTTTGGATGTTGATGTTTAATATTTGGGCAAGCGTTGGGATTTATGTCTTCTAGTCTGTAATTTGTTTTGTGGCAAAAACTCCACACACTTAATGTTGACATGTACAGTCATGGGAGGTGGGTCAAACTGTCCACGCGGCTGTATTCTGGCATCGGAGGACCAGATCTGAGCTAGTCATATTAAGCCACATTTGGGGTGCAGACTTCGGCTGAAAAGCAGCTCCAATTAGCAGCACTCAGGTCAGGTGTGGGCACCAGGATTCAGTTCAGCGCACTTGCGGAGATTTTGGCCATTTATCATGTGTCTGGCAACCAAGTGCAAGACTTAAGGTTGTATTGGATCAAATGCATTTGGGTCTTAAAAGTCAAGCTCATTTAATGCCCCTTTAACCCAGAGGTAATGAGTGTTTTTCACATAGTAAACCCCTTTCAGCCAGCCAGAGTCTCTTCAGAGGACAGCAGCTTGCTCAGCGATTCACACTGTATGCTTTGATTTTCTTTTTCCCCTGACCAGGAAAATCCAGCCGCAAACAACCTAAAAACTATCTGACCGTAAAGCATTTATTGTTTCGAGCAGGGAACCATCCTCACCTCCCCACCTTTTTCTTCTTCTTTTCTTTTTTTTAAACTCTTGAATCCTTCAGCTTCATGAGAATCTGACAGCCACTCCTGACAGAAAGCTTGTCAACAGACTGAAGAAGAGCCTGAAGCCTCAGGCCTGCTTAGCGTCTCCAGCCGGAGCCGGACATTAGCATGCACAGAGAGCACGAGGCTTTATGTCCACATCACACCATGTGTGTGCATCGTATCTAACCTCCCTCCAGTCCTACACACTACAGGCAACTACATCTGCAAAAGGTATGTTGCCATGCATGGCTACCACATCCAGACCCGCATGCTAATGCTTCTCACGAAGTATAAAGGTCTACAGTCCTTATGAACATACTGTGCATAACCATATTTGTGCGCATATACACACATATTTGATAGATATATAAAATCAGGTCTGTAGTCATTAAACTAAGACAATGAATGTGGCAGCATTGGTGCCGTTTGGTGATTTTGTGTACTGTTGAACTGTCTGTTAATGATGTTGGGATTGTTGAGTTTGTGCTCCTTTGTGGGAACTGAGGATTGCTTCAGTTGCTTGTGGCAGGGTGGCTGTATTTTAGTGTTTTGTATGGTGTTTTATTGTGCATGTGTTTTTTATTATTATTATTAATCCTTGTGCTTTGTTACTTGTATATTGTTGGTGGTCTCTGCCCAGGGACTACAGATGGAAATTAGCTTTTAGTTATATCTGGTACAATATATCTATTGTGCATTGTCCCTGTTAAATAAAATGAAATGAAATATTTTAAAGCTGCACTATTTCATATTTTTAGTTCAAATTAAAGTAATTTGCAGAGTTAGGTCTACATCAGTTACTGCATTATTGTAGAGGAGCTCTGTGACAGAGTCTAGATTTAAGATCTTGCATGGTGCAGATTCCTTTTAATAAAGTTGTGTTTAGTCAAATTATGACAAGTTAACTGATGCACAGACACCTTAGGAGCAGGTCATTTTATGGTTAAGGGGTGACTCTTGTCATAAAGAAAAGATTTTAACTAATAACTTTCTTTTATTTTTATTTAAAGAATAAATCCTTAAGTTCTTAAGTTGTCTTAAGGTTACAACTAGAACTAGTTAGAAGAAGTTTATAGTTTTGAACAACACCCTGGAGTCGTGGCTACATTTAGAAAATAATAATATAATGCCGGGGAAAAAAAAAGTTTTAATATATGAGAAAGCGAGGAGTTGGAGAGCAGCAATATAATAAGTATTGGAGTTATTAATTCAGTGTCTGATCTTGACAGTGTGGATATCACAGCAGAAAGTAGGCCATGAATCCCAACCAAAGATCATGTAATTTTCTGAAATGAACATCGTCAGTGCAAAGGCCAATAAAGCAGAGACACACCTCAGTGCCCGCTCTCCATAATGGGGTCAGGTGTTAAATATTCCGCTTTTCAAAGTGAACTTCATTTCCTCTCTTCGTCTCTCTCTCTGATCTACTGAAGCCTTTTTTCCTCATCCTGTCACATTTTAATTGCCTCGATAAATAAAAATAATAAAAATATTGCCAGTGCAACATCAGTTAGCAGATCATCACAATTCATTTCCATCATGACGCGAGAACATGAGAGTCATCTGTAAACTAAATATGAATGAACAGCGACGTTACAGCAGCAAAGGTTTTATCTCCAAACACTAAAAGGAGTGAAATAAGGAAGCCATTAAAAGCTGCATGCAGGGGACATTTTTCTTTCTGATAAGTGCACATGTGCAATGAAGTGTTCGGCTGATCCTGTAAAACCCAGCAGAGCATCCGTTAACCTCCTCTAATCCCTCTCCAGATACATTTTAATCACTCGGTGCCCGTTTTGTTTTGTTAAGCTACGTGTGCACCAGCTGTTTGCCGAAGGGTTCCTCCGTCGACGCAACGCATCCCCCTGAAATCTAATGAACTCATCAGAAATGTGACTTTTCATTTGAGATCCCTGCTGACTGCTCGGCTAATTGCATTTCCCTCCAAGAAAACGCATCTCCTACAAAAGTGACGTGTGTGTGTGTGTGTGTTAAGTAAACCTCTGAAACATGCATGTTTTTATGAGTTAAGTGTTAACGTTAGAAATACTGGTAACACTTCATTTTACAGGTCCGCAAATTTTATGATAAATAGGTGATAATTTGCAAGCAACGTATTTGAGGTACCCCAACATTTAACCCAAAACGCATCTAAAATTACCCCAACATTATTTAATAGTTATATTCCACTATTTCCCAATAAGCAGGTAATAGCTAGCTAGCTAAAATAACCATTTCCTGGTAAGTAGATGATAATTAGCAAGTAAGTGTGGGTAATTGAAAGAGAAATGATATGTTACTTGCTAATTATCACTTACCCTGACATTTGCAGACCTGTAAAATGAAGTGTTATCTATTCGGCTATTTCCCAATAAGCAGGTTATAAATAGCTGCCAATTTATTTCATACATTTACAGGAAAATAAGTCAAAGTTAATTTATAGGCATGATTATAAAATGAAGTGTTACCGAAATAATTTGATCACAAATCAATAAGTTTTATCATTAGAGTTTAGTGAGACGTGTTCAAAATGCTGAGATATTGTGTGAAGATTCAAAGAGGCTGGTGTACAGCAGGGAGCCTTAGCAGAACAAACAACTGTAAATATAACATACTCCTGAACACTGTACTCATTCCTAATGGTACATCTTGGTAAAGAATGAATGGTCTTGGACAAAATGAGGATAATATGGGGTGGAGAGAGCTGTAAATCAGCTGTATAGGTGCCTTTAAAAGCTTTTGGCTTAAAAACTCTCTTTGGGAACAAAAACACTTAGCCCCATCCAAACGCTTCAAATCTAACGCACACTGCACAAACCAACCAAACAAAAACCCTCTCCACCATAACAATCAAGTGTCATTTCCTCAGTTCTAGTGCAGGAAACCGCCTTAACCAGACTTGTTCTCCAAAACAAATCCCACTGACTTTTATAAAATACCTTTTAAAAAAAAAAAGGAAATTTCAATAAGATTAGCTGTTTGTCAGCATGGTTGTTTTTCAGCTTTCGGTGCTAAACAGAAGCAACAGCAGTATGAGTATTCCAGTAGTTTGAACTCGTGACTGAAGAGAACTTAATAGCCAAGGTTAATAAAAAGGATCCACAGTGTTCGTCTGCGTTCAACCAGTCAGGCTGCAGCAGAAACGAGCAGGTTAACGTTTTATAAGAAGCAACAAGCGGCAACAGTAATGGAGGAAAACACTCGAGTGGCTGCAGGATGAGCCATTAATACAGGAGAAAAGTTTAAACTCTTCTCTGAATATTTGCAGGTTGCACTTAACAATATAACTTAGCAAATGTTATATAAAGAGGTACATCTGACTGCTTATCCTTTGAATCTGATGCTCTGTGATGGTGGCACCAAAAGGTTCCCACAACAGATTTCTACTGAGTTTTAGCATCAAGTTAATAGTACAGCAGGAAAAAAAAAAAAAAAGCCATTTAAGATAAAAGATTTTGTTCAACAATTCATGACAGTCATGAAAAATTCCACCAATAAAACAAATCTTTATCTGACTTCTGTACTGTAAAGCAATAATCAGATTTAATCTCACAGTTGAGACACTGTAAAATGTAATTTATATGTTGTGGAATTGTATCTGGGCTGGTTTAGTTTGCTGTGAAGACGGTTTTCTACATAAATTAATTTGATCACGTTGTCCCCCGCTAGTGATGCACATTTCTTTCTAAAGGTAAACAGTACGAGGCATAATAACAAAATACATGTCATCAGTATTTGAGCAGTTCGTGTTTATGACTAAAGTTATGCAGGCAGACGACTAAAGAAATCTTTTTTACTGCATTTTCAGAGATGCCAGCAACATGCATCAAAATTCAGTGTCTCAGATCATGTGTTTGACAGACAGAACAGGCTGAAATATAAAAGGGAATTTGGTTCGACGCTGAGACAGATTCTGGGTCAACCTCGTGTTGATCATTAAAGGGCTGCGTTGGGGTGAAAACCCTCTGAGGAAGAGCTATTGCTGCTGGACTGGCAGCTTGCTAATGATCTCAGTGGGAAAACATTAATGGCGGCTGTTAACGGGTCGGCGCTGCCCCTCTGTGACCAGGGGCCGCTGAGGTCATACCTCAGCTCCTATCTGCATCCTGAACGCACAAACAGTCCACAGGGATGTGCCAAAAACCTGCCCGCCATGTCACATGTCCTGCTGGTTGTCAATAAAGGCAAAGGCAGTGGAGACAGTAATTCGTCTTTTAAAACTAATAGTGTTGTGTTCAATTTGAAAAAGCACCATTTTATAAGGAATTTAAATATCAGCTGATGGATAGCTTGTTTAATGTTTTTGCACCACATATTTAGTTTCATTTGTCAACAGTCTTCGTACACTTTCACACTTGGCGCGCTTTAACTTGTTGCACCTAAAAGTCTCCATGCAAAATTGTAAATATTCTACATTTTGTTTGTATGAAGCAGAATTACAACATACTCCGGAGCATGTTGTAATACTGTTATACTTCCATTACTTTGCAGTTTTTAGCTGCATAAATTCATTTCTGTAACTCTACGTTGTACTGCATTTGTTTCACTGCATTGTAACTGTACTACTGGTACTTCTTTCTACTCTACATTGCAATAATCTTGGAAGAGGGATCTCTCCTGTGTTGCGCTTCCTGAGGTTTCTCACATTTTCTTTCCTGCTTAACGTTGTGCAGACGGTAAAAACCCTCTGGGACCAAAGTGTGGCTTGTGGCCTGTATAAATAAACTTGTCTTGACAAAAGAGTTCTGAACTAACTTAAACGAGATTAATCTCCAACACCTGCTGGTCCTCGTTAGTGAGAGTACCTGCAGCCTGCACCGTCCTGAGGCTGCTCAGAAAAGCTGGCACGGATCACTTAAAGCCCGTCGCTTGGTGGAACAACAAATCATTCTCATGTGAAACTCTTTTGCAATACATTGACTGCCACAGAGATCCACTTCAATATCCCATCTCACACTGGAAGTCAGTGCTGAGATTTGTACATTTTAATGACCACTATAGTTGTGTCTCAATTCAGGGGCTGCATCCTTCTAAGGACGCGGTCTATGAAGCCCACTTCTTCGTAGGCCGCGAAGGCCAAACCGAGCGTTGATGGTCTGGTCTACGGAGGATGACCTATTTGCATCACCAGCATCACGAAGCGCCACTCCTGCTGCTTAGCAACTTGGACAGCTGCAGTTGAGGTTTGAGGTTTTTAACGCCCCTTGGGTTTTGTCATTTGTATCTTTAGCTATTCGAATGTGAGTTGAAACCGATGTGGACGGTTCGTTTGGGGACGTCATATTCTCTTGCATGCAATGAATCTTGGGATATGTTGGGCCGCGAAGGATCCAGCCGTTAGATCCTCCCAATCCGGGAGAAGAAGGCCATAATTTTTCGACCGCATTTGAAGGAGCCTTCGAAACGGGACGGCCTTTTTGCGCCGCTGTGACGCATTCGGTCTTCATATGCAGCCTTTGAATTGAGACACTAATGTTTTCCCAATGTTAATTGAGTGGCTTCAATTGTCTAAACTTAACAACTTAGTTTTCACAAGTAGATGTAGATTGTCTAAAACATAATCCAGGTGCCAAAGCATTTCCCAAAAAATATACAGTGTTTAGCTAAATTGAAATAGATGCATCTAAATGTTAATTCTTAAATGAAAAGGTGGGTCAAAACACCTGAAGGTCTGAGCTCCAGCAGTGAAACGTTGTCATGTTTCTTTAGGAAATCACTTAATTTAACACTTTTCCAGGTCCGTGAAAATGTATTGGAATTAATCTGCTTTTAAAGGGCACTTTGGTATAGGACTAGAACTAACTGGCTCTTTAGGATAACAGAAGACTGGATTAAATAAGAAGCTGTGTTTTGTCTGTTCTGTTTGACATTCAGACTGTTGGCATGAGAAAAATTCCAAACAGCATGAATTAGTTATCTGCAAAATGCCTCCAAATGCAAGGCATCCTTAATAGATTTGATGACAAGTCATTATTTTATGATACGCAGAGCTCATTCTTCACAAAATATGAAACTAATTATATTTGTGTCTGCATTATCCTGCTGAAATCACAATAAAAGACATTTATGGAGGGAAAAAAAAAAAAAGAAGCCAGGCACTCGACACTGTAGCTTGTTCAAGGCTCTGCTCAGGCCCGAGAGCCATCCAATTATCAAATCAAAACAGGAATGTTGTTCTTCAACAGATAAACCTCACACTGAAACCTTGACAGCAGAGGGAGACCTTGAAAACCAAGTCTAAGGAAGCAGCGCAGGTTGGAAAAGAACACGTGTAAGGCCTGATGTTTCTTTTTCCTTTTGGCAGCTGGCTTCGTCAAAAGGTAGTGGATAACGTGTTTTGTATGTAGAGGGACAGCATGTCTTTAAAAAAAGTGACTTGTCATGCTCCTTGCAGTTGAATATGGGCAGATAGTGATGCCACATATGGTTGGATGTGTGTTCATGCCTGGAGTAGCTCGGGCTGGTTTCAGTTTCGCACAGTGTCTGGTTTCTCCATCGCAGCCTCCCGGTCTCCTCTGAAGGATAACTTACACACGATAAAAGTGTGTTTTGTATCCCGTCACACAATGCCGACGCCTCCAGTAACGAGGTCATTATTGTGCATATCGCAGATATCAAGAGGAACGAGCTTAAAAGCTTACACGTCTAATTGATTAAGGCAAGCAGGCAGCCATGGCGCTTTGTAACAAAGGAGGCTGTTTTCTTAAAGGTTGTGATATTTGAACAACATATTCAAAGAGTTCTAATTAAATATCACTATGCTCTGACTTCTAAACATAAACCAAAGTCATGCTGAGGTTCATCCTTGAGAAGCAAACACCCACATGTTGAAAAAAGGACAGGATCAGAAATTCATTGACAACTTGTGTTTCAATGCAGCAGCTACACTGTATAAACACAAAGATGTGTGGCTTTTAACCTAAATCTCCCTCTTTATGCCACAAACATTATCTGTCGCTCTTGAATGATTCTTTTGATGTTTTAGTTACATGAGATATTTAGATATATATAATATAAAAATATTAAGTGTAAAGTTTTGACCTGGTGAAATCCCAAAAGGATAAATAAGCAAAATGTTAAAATGCTGTCATTTTAATGGTCAAATCTCAAATGACTTTGAGGTAAGGCAATTTTCTAATGAAGGCTTGACTTTGACTTTGTTGGACAGGACTTGAGACTTGATTTGGACTTGAGACTTGACTCTACATGACGTGTGACTTGTCCTCAAGGACTTGGAGGCTAGGCTTGGACTTGAGACTTGCCTTAAAGGACTTGAGACTTGCCCTAAAGGACTTGAGACTTGCCCTAAAGGACTTGAGACTTGACTTGATTTTGACTTTGTTGGACAGGACTTGAGAGACTAGGCAGGACCTGGTTGGAAGTGACTTGAGGAGGACTCGCCCCAAAAGACTCTGCTTTTTTGTATTAATATCAGATATATGGAATCTTGAAATATGATTAATTCTTATGCACAGGATATTGATGACTGGAACGTTACAGCTCCTCAGTGTTTCCTCAGTTTTTATGATTGGCAGGATGGAAACATCATTAAATAATGTTTCAGACATTCATTCTAATAAGTTGGTTTTCAGATTCAGAGAAGAAAAAGCAGCATTTTATTGCTTTAAGTTTTACAGATGCAGATCATACTACTGACTACTGTAACAGTAGTCCGGAGGGAACCTTCATAACATCGGAGGTGGACATGGTGCCAGACATGTATTTCATTTTTAATAAAATATATACTTTTGCTAGTTTCGACTGTCCTAAAGACGACCTCTTGGTAGCCAAACCAGTGGATTCAGGTCCATTTGGATCCGAGGTAGGATTCAGCTGACCTGAAACACTTTGACCAACAGGCTCTTTGTCACGTACGCAGTGTTTCCTCCACCTGAGCAGCAGCAGCAGCACAGTCTTGGAAGCCCCGCTGCTCTCTGCGGTGCAATATGACCTGGATGAGAGCTGGAGGATACTTATCCAATGTGGGGCAGCGCAGATTGCATTATATCCACGGGGCCGGGGACCGCAGAGCTGGGAAACTTCAGGGACACAAACTGCTTAAAGCAGAACGCTGATAGAGATGGCCTACTCTCTTCTTCACTGTGAGAACATCCAGTCTGTTCAGCTCTGCCTCTGGTCGGAGGCCAAAAGGAAAATTAGAGAATTAATTTACTCTCTTCTGATTAAATTTCATCAGATAGAGACTGGTAGGTGACACAGTTTGGAGGCAGATGTTGCTTTACCTGCATATTTCTCATGTTTCCATTGATTTAGTGGTTTATTGGTAATGATCACTATTGGCAGCAAATTAAATCAGGCTTTAATAGTTAATCCTGACTTTAATTGCTCATTTTCAAGTAAAAAAAAAAGTGGCCCTCAGAAAAAACATCATACATTTGAAGGTAATTTTTTCACTCTGGAGTTCTGAATTAAGTTAAACGAGATTAATTTCCTCCACCCGTGTTGGTCCTCGTTAGTGAGAGTACCGGCACGTGGCACTGGCCCCGAGGCTGCTTATAAGAACTGGAACAAGTCACAAAAAGCCCATCATTTGGTGGAATTAGGGGAGTAATAACAACACTATCAAAAACCTTAACTTAATTAGCACACGGAGAACGTAGTAAGCATCAATGCAAGTGTGCACTTCAGCAGTGAAATGATCTCCACTAGATTTTCTTTGAATGTGTGGAAACAGATCAGGTGTACTTGACTGGCTGGTGGTGTTTTTTTGTGAAGTCTTCATTAAAATAGTCCAAATAATTCATGTTGACGCCACCGGCAGACGGCATGAAACTAAAGTTAAACCTTTAATATAAGCCTTGATTTAGACCTGGAGTAACTCTAATCTTAAAGAAATCAGATTGCATCCTTTAAGACGAGGATAAATCTCAGGCCTTCAGCATGCTTCAGACGAGGTTTCTACCAGTTCCAACAGTCTCACCTCGTCGGCATTCATGTTGTTGTACTCAATTGTACCCACAAAAGGTGACAGAAGAAGTTGTGTGAAGAATAAGAAACACCTTTCACACCTCAGCACACGTGGTCAGTCGTAGTGGGTGTGATGTGTCTGATTTTTAAAGAATACATCTCCTTTAAAAATCTCCTTTTTAAAGAGATCCAGATTATCTAAACCACTTCTGGTGAGCACACCAGAAATATTGGTAAAAGAGGGACTACTACTAACCACCATCGTACAGGAAAACTGTACACTACAGATAGAAATGATGGCCAAACCTGTTGTACAAAAATAAGGACCACATTGTGATGAACTGGATCTTGGCTAACTAGGCTTAATTCCCTGACCAGAAAACCTGTCCTGCACACAGAATCATTATCTACAGACCCATCATCAGCTTGACAAGATGGATCTGTGAACAAATCCGATTTCTCTCCCAAAATAATGCCTCTAACGAGAGCCAGCAGCATGACAGCACGTCTCACACACTCTGCTGCAATGTCACGGAAGTCAAGTGAAGCTCAGCCACGTCCGGAGACATCTTGTCGAGGAAACTGACCACGGATCCGGTCGGCGCCTCTGGGCTTGGCTGTTCCTTTGTCATGGACTAATGTAAGCGCGGATGCACACTCGCCTCCTCGGGCCGGATGCTGGTCTCTACCCCTCGGATCACAAGTTCAATTAATTTCACAGTTGGCGGCACCCACAGTCATTTCGCCAGGGCCTGTTGTCTGGAACTGGAGAGAAATGGGAAGAATATGATGCACCCGCAGCCGCTCAGCCCCTCCTCCTCTTCCTCGCCTCCATCCCCTCCACCCATGAAGGCTCCACTCGCCCGGAGCCACATCTGATCTGATAGGGCCACAGCTCTGCAGCATATTAAAGCTCACATCACGACGATAAGGGAGAGAGGAGACGGCCGCATGCATCATTACTGCTCCATAAAGACATCTCTTTTCCATCTCATTCAACACAAGATTTCAGAATTTATCTGAAAGTGATGCTCGTTAAAGAGTTGAGCTAATCGACAGTCTGCAGATCAACCATCAATCAGTTAGACGTAGTCTCATATGCAAATAAATAACACGGTAAGCTTTTCAGATGTGGAACATATTTCTTAATGCTGACTTGTGATGTGAAGATTTCAAACACAAAGTGGAATAGCATCACTCCAAAAACAACTCAATACTCTTCAGTTTACCATTTTATTTTCACAGGCGGATGTATTTTCGCAAAAAAGACTCACCACAAGAGTGGTGTCACCTTCTGATTACGCATTTATCCACAGGTGTGTAGGGGACTGACTTACAATGACTGATTAAATTCACTAGACACCTTTCAGTAAAAGTGCATTTTATTATTAAATATCTATTTATTAAACTAAACATTGCAACATTACATTATATTATATGCACGTCCAAACACACTCGAACATCTCTGAGTATTTGGTTTCCAGATTGTCTAGCATGCACTGTATATACATGTATTCTGTACCTGTCAGACTCTCTGACCTGATTAGGAATTGTAGGTATTGCCACTGCTAAGCCTTCTTCTTTCTTTTCTTTTCTTTTTTTTTTTAACCACAGTCAAAGTATTTTTATAGATGTCAACCAGAAATGGAAACTCACAGTATTTAACCTCTTGAAATTGGGGCTGTTTTTTCACTCCTTTTCAGATTAGGCTACTCAGACTTACCATCACTGGGCATGTGAAGGTTGCTACTGTTCTAGGATACTTTTTTACGTAAAGTATTTTGGCCCGGTTTGCATCCAGAGGGTAAAAATGTGGAGTTTGTGGTTAACTGAAGACTCTAATTTGCCCGCAGGTGTGACTGTGAGCGTGAATAGTTGTCTGTCCTTATGTGTCAGCTGGGATCGGCTCCAGCCCCCCGCGACCCTCTAAGGATAAGCGGTTATAGATAATGGATGGAGGGTTCAAGGGGTTAGATAGTATTTTGATGGCTTTGAAAGCAGAAACTGGTGGCTCCTATCACCTCCAATATCTATCAAGCCATCAGTCCTTTTTTCTTAGTTGCCCCTTCAGCGTCATCAAATCTGACAAGCCACAGATTTTAGTAACGCCAGACTATGTCAACAAAAGTGCAACAAATGACTTGTTGGAAGACAAACATCTGAACATTTGAACAAGAAAACTGGATTAGAATTGTCCAAACACTCTTTTGAAATGCATTTGGACTTCAAGTGCACACTTAACCACTGTCTGCATTGTATCAGCACTCATACTCTGCCAAAATCATTTGCAAGTATGTGTGATCAGTAAACTGCAGACAAGAGAGGAGACAGAATGTAAAGTAGAGACCTCGACTAGTGACTGGTTGGACATGTTTTCACCGGATTTAGCAGCCAACACGGATTAGCTTCCTAAAAACACAAGAAATACCCTCACCCGTACACCTAATAGGATATTAAAACATATATAAGTGTCCAGTGGATTACATATTGGAAGATTCTGCAATGCAAGATTTGTGACTAAAGCCAACATTTAATACCAGCACAGGAGGTAGTAGAGTAGCGAGGCATAAAGACAGGTGGTGGGTGGGCGTCCACCCTCGATGCCAGAGACCAGAGTCTGTGTCCTGTCTGAGACGCACAATCAATATTGCCTGTTTTTAACCATGACAGTGACCTTCCATAACCCCACCTAAACCTAAACATACTGGGGAGCGTATCTATGATCAGTATCTTTAATGTGAGACATTAAGGAGATCTTTCAAAGGGTTTTATGTTCTCAGCGATTTTTTTTTTTTCTTCCCTAGGTCAAATGTTCAATGTATGTTTCCCCGGGGTCAATATGTTTGTGTCATACTCCTTGAAACCTTTGTTCTTACAATGTTTATATCAAGAGACACATGCTGGGAACATAGGACCCTGGGAACACAGGGATGAGCCCCCATACTGTAGATACCATGCCCAGATTTTGTAGAAATAACTATTACTTTACTGCAAGCCTTCGACTTGAGACTGTCTTTGTTTCAGGGGTGACCTGGTTCCACTTCTGCTTTGCATACGATGCAGATGTGGCCTCAATCCCTTCATTTTCTATACTGCTTATCCTATTCCATGTCTTTGGAGCCTGTCCCAGTATGCAATAGGTGAGAAACAGGATACACCCTGGAAAGGACTCTGGTGTATCGTAAAAGTGAGTCTCAAATTCACCCTATCATGTATTTGGGCTTTGGAAGGAAACTATAACGCCCAGAAAAAACCCAGCTGTCTCGCTCCAGGACCTTTACACTGTGAAGCTCAGTGGTACGCACTTACAATAATACCTAATGCTGATGGCACTCTGCAAACCACATTATACCCAATGAAAAATGAGAGCAAAATGGGTAAATACTATAATGAACCATCATGCATTCCTGCAGGCACTCAGCTGGCGCCGACTCTTAATGAGCGTTAAAGAAAAGTGGCCACACAGCTTGTTGAAACATCTCTGATAGATGTTTCACATTACGGGCGAAAAGGCCCCCATAAGAATAACCAAACCTCAGAATTCAACTTGACCCCCTTCTGGCTTTCTCTCCTCTCGCTGCCACTCTGTCAGGCAGGGCAGTGCCTGCTGGATGCTTTTCCAGGACAACACACGAGGGAAGGCGCTAATCACAGGCCTATCACAGCTGCTCTCTCTCAGCTCTTACTCCACAGGTTTGCGCAGTAGTAAGCCTGCAATCCCTGATCTCACTGCCACAGCGTGGTGCTGTATGGATGCTGAATTTTTCAGATTGGTACAGGCGAGGGCTCCTTCACATCTATGCTTTTTAAAGAGCTAGATTTATGAATGAAGCCTGGTGTGTGTGTGTAGGATGCATCACTCGAGCGATTGCAGGTCTGCCCGAAGGGTCACAGGAAACTGGTGGGTGGCGGCTGGCAGAGGAGCACTCGGCTTCTCCCATTCACAGAAAACATTCAGAGGCAGTGACTAATGAAGCATTTAGAGGAGCAGATTCCGGCGGTTTCGTCAACCTGCAGATGAGTTGCAATTGTAATTTCTGATGTCATTTTACATACAATTACCAGCCATTTGTGCCCGGAGTGAGAGCTCGCCGCTGCTCGCAATTTGACACTTGAGCAGCAGCAGCAGCGCTGTGTGGAGACGAGTGGGAGAGAGTGGGAGGTTTGATGTGGAACAAAAATCACATCTCTACCCAACTGGGCACTGATTTGTTTGTACGGCAGTTTTCTGTCTCTCTGATGAGCTCATTGTGCCTTTACAAAGTCGCTTGTGTGATGTGTATGACTGCAGATGTGTGAGCACTGCAGATTAGATCATTGTCCTTGTACTGTATATACTGTACATGCTTCATGCTAAGTTACATTTTGTCAATGTCCCGTTAAAACCATGTTTCTCCAAAATGTCAGCTTTTTACACGCTAAGAAAATCATAAGGGGAACATAAGGGAAAACTGCACTCTAAATCCACCTTTTTTGAGCTAGTAAATTACATGTACAGTCACTTTCTAGCACTATCTATTGATCCTGGTCTCATTTTATAATGTTTACATTACAGCAGAAGTTATCTCCCTTTTTCCAGAGACAATCCAGTAATTCTGTCCACTTGACCCCCAAAAAACAATGTATGACGTACCCTGGGACACTTCACCCCCAAACTATGAGGCAACATCACGTTCCCACCCGACATATACTGTAAATACAACAGTTAACTGTCAGCAAGATTGCGACAGGGTAGCAGTAGTAGAAATACTACCTCTGCTACTTGTATCCTCTGTGTTACTGCTTCTGCTGAAGCTAACATTAAGCTAGCAGTTTAAACACCTCTGAACCACAGCCTTGGCCGTCAATAAAGGTGGAGACTCAGAGGGGGCCGAAGTCACTGTTACCGTTTGGCTCATCCCTATGTTCCCAGGGTCCTATGTAAGAGATTGGTAAGCGCTATCGCCACAGTTCAAAAAATGCAAAAGAAGGAAGAGAGATGGACGTCTGAAATGCAATTTGAATGGTTAAAATCCGTTTAGCCACTGTGGAGATATCAATTAAGAAGACACTGAGCTGGGGAGCATAGATACGCTCCTGGTGTGTTCAGGGTAAAACAGGGTGTTAACTTAATATCTTTTTTTCCCCTTTTGCTTAGTTTAGATTTTTAAATGAGAATCCATCAGTAAAATGTCAGCGTGTATGTGTGAGTCTTCTGGTTGTGCATTTAAGCGAGTGCAAGTATTCTAAAATTGAGCCCTATTTGTTTACCAAATGAGGACATTGTCCTTCACATCACAGCCGCTAACACTCAGCCTCTTCTCGCCATGCGAAGGCAGTTTTTCCCGTCACTGGTTGTCAGCTTTTTTCCTTGAATTATTCTATTGTTCTGGCAGCTTCCTGGTTTGAATTCAATCCCTCCTCATTGTAAAGGGAGGATACTTTCCCTATGATAAAAACAACACTGCCTCGGGCTGGCCTGCATACTATATCAGAGCTAATTCTTTGCATACCAAAACAAGCTGTCCTCTTTTAAGTATTGGTATTTGGTTGTGGCCACTGTGCTGACAGAAGCACTTCCATGTCCGGCTCTGCCCTGTCCTTGCCCTCCAGCCATAATAGATATTGACAGGTGCAGCACAGATAACGCTAATCTGCATCCTAACAGGATTTCACATGTCATAGCACTTTTCTCATCGCTGCTGCATTCAATTCACAACTTTGTTATGCTGCTAATAGCATTTCACGGCGGCACAGCCCACGGCCTTCAGAGGGGAGGATGTGAAACTGGAGCCTGACTCGCTCACAGGTTTGCTGTCTGAGCTGTCTGAGCTGTGGCTGAGCAGGTGAACTCATGCTTATTGGCTCATTATCCCATTAACATAGATGATGAAAGATATATATCACTAAAATGCACCAGCAGTAGTCAATAATCAAGGGTGCTAAAAATGCGATTTTGCCTTAAACATGCTCTTTTGATTTTACACAATAAGATCCATTTACTCAGTCACAAGGAAAACTATACAGCTTGTGAATAAAGTTCTCTGTGGTTCTGGAGGAGCAGATTATTGGGTTGCACTGTGGGAAATGTAGGATCCAGTGTTTTAGGAGCTTGACCCGTACAAGGGACTAAAAGTCAGGATATCTTTGGCCTCTGATGCATCGATTGCAACCATTTCTGTTGCCAGTCTGCCAGTTACTAATATCTCTTGCCATTTCAGAACCAGTTCTCATCACCTGACCTCCTCACCCACCTTCACACCTGCTCCCAATTCCCTCATCAGCTCCCCTGTGTATATACCTGCCAGACTGCCAATGACTGTATTTGAAACCACCTACTGTACTAGCAATATACTGATTTGGCGCACATGTAGCATGTAGCATGCAGTATGCAAACAAAAGCAAAAACCTGCAGTTTGCCAAAAATGTCCTACTGATTCGGAAAAAATCTCCAGTATGCATCGCACCAGTCTGCCTTGCCTACTGTGTCCCACAATGCAAAGTGCTGGCTTGCCTCTGAATGTGTATATATGATTTTCTACATTTATATGTTCATATGATCTTTTATTCCATTCCTTTAAATGTATGTAAAGCACTTTAAAACTGCCTTGTGTACGAATTATGCAATATAAATAAATGTACCTTCCTTTGCTTATTATTTTATGTTTTAGTTTTTTTACACTGTGTCAGAGAGATGTTGGTTCAGTGAAGGATGAAATGCAATTTAACTCAATCTAATGCAACGTCGACAAAATAACGGCTTCCTTCAGAATCTGAAGATGAAGACGCTGCAGTCAAATGCACACAACGCAGACATTGAACAAATACATTCCTACATCACATATTTAGGAGGGCTTTTTCCAGTTCAGTCCAGAGTCAAATCACATTCACCTAAATGAAAATGGTGACATATCAGATCTAATATTCAAAGATACTCTGAAATGCTTGACACAAATATATACAGAGAGATATGTGGTAGCCTTGGCATGAAAATGGAGGAAGGACAATGTGTATTTCCAATTTGAGATAGAGAATGTGTGGAGAAGGTAAGTGGTGCTTTAATTTGAGATAGCGCAGGCTGACGTTCCATCCGGTCAGCTCCTCAGATGTGATTTCAGTGCACAAACATGCATTACATAATGCATGAGGAGATCTGTGTGTATGTGTGTGTCGGGACGCGGTGTATGACTCTCAGTTTTCACTCTTGGCCATGTGGTAGGAAGGCTTGAGGGATTCTGTGTGCATTTCATCTAAACAACCTAATCAGGTTCATTAGCCTCCAATTTAATGGACAGGCGAGATAAGGAGAGGAATCAATTCATATTGTGCTTTTGGCGGCCGCAGATCTGCGTGCTGCGAGAGGACTGTCTCCCTGCTGCTCCGAATCACGCTCATTGAGAAAGAAGCGGAAATTACCACTTCGGTGAACGCTGCGCTGACTTAAAATGACCTGATAAAGACCAGTCAGAGTCTCGATGCTGCCTGGAAACTGCCCAGCAACAGAAGGAAGATTTTGAGTTACATGGGTTTTCATCAGGTTAAACTTCTCACTTACAGTATTTGTTTTGGGTCTAAGGCATGTTGAACCGCTGGGTTACATGAAGCATAAATTATATCAATGAAAATGATTCAGGGTGAGTGGCAAAGGAGCTTATGGAGAGAACCAGCTTAAAAAAAGATGAGACCTAATCCATATCTATTCAATTTGCTGGCACAACCTATGTAGCTGTGTTTTAGTTCTTATACCCCTCCAAACAATTTGTTTTCTTTCTTTTTGTCTCTCAGTAAACAAAAATAAACTTTTGGTGGAATTGTAACGTGATTATGTCTTCATTTAGTACTGTCTTTTTACAAACTTTTGTTGAAATGTATATTTTAAAGCATTTAGTTGTACAGCATGTGTGAATGCCTAAAGCCCATAGACTGTATATAAAGATGGACGACATGACAGCTCCCCAAAAGTGAAGCCAAAACATCTGGATCGCCCCCTGGTGGCTGGCTGCAGTATAGGTCATAAGCCCCGCCCCCTTAATGTTAGCAGATGAGACATGGGCCAAACTGAAAAATCAAAGTACACGTCAAATAAATTTTTCCCAAAGATGGTTTCTGTCATTTTAGGTCGTTCTTATCACGCTGATGTTTGTTCAAGTGTTCATTTTTCAAGTTTAGTTTTAATTAGTTATTTGAAGCCATAAAAAGGGGGTGAGACGTGGTGATTGACAGCTGTGAGTGTGCTCGCGATTGCAAATTCTTCGTAAGTGTAAACCTACTTGGCAATAAACTTCATTCTGATTCTGATGTGTTGCATACTCCCTCATTGAAATGAATGGGAAGTGAAATCCAGCGTGACTGTAGCTTCAGGACTGTGTGGGCGTGTACAGACTTTTGTTTTTTGATTGACATCTCCCTCACTATCTGTTCTTAACTTTGTTGCACCTGTTAGGATGAGACAGCTTGCACCTTGTAGCATCCGTACGTTCATTTGCCATGTTGTGTTATATCGATGTTGGAAAAATATAAAGTAAATGTGGTTTTGTTTGTATTGCTACGCCCTACATCAACATGACCTTCTGGCTATCAATTATTCTTGATCTAAATTGGACCCCTGATTGACTGCTTATTGAACTTATTTTATTCCTCTTTGCAAACGAATGCATTTATTCATTAAGTGAATTGGCAGAGGAAACATAAAACACTGTGTAAAGCTATTTCTGGCTAAATGTAGGCAGGGTGGGGGTAATGCTGCTTACACGGGGGCATGTTTCGCTTAGAGACAAATGTTTTTAATGGGTTCTTCTTTTTAAACTGGATTTTTTTATGAAAATTTAATTCCAACTTTATGCAAATACACCAATTACTGTTTGGAATAAATATTCATTTTTGTGCAGTGGCATGAAATGCAAAAAGTCTCTCATTTAACCTTGTTGTCACCTGCTCTTTTAATCTCAGTGCATATGCCTCCTCTGCTGTGCGACCCCGACAACTTGATAAATATTTCAGTCTCTCCTCCTTGTTTCTCAACCTTTTGGAGGAACAAAAACTTCCACTGTAGTTACATCTGAGAGTTGAGAGTTATGCCGTTCGGTCAAAATGTGCAGCTTTACAAGATTTGTGTGCGTCTGGGTTCATGTCTGGCCCAGCGTGGGCCGCGACGAGCTTCCACTGTCACACAGATCACCAGGATGAAAAGTTTACACAGCTCTGTGACAGGAAGCTGCAGGGGTACAGCTTTCATCTGATGCTTTGTTTTTGAGTCACAGCCCCGTGAACACTTTGATCGTCTCAAGACTTCAAGCTGCAGCTTTGACTCTGTGTCCATGTCTCGATCCCACCCCATGTCTGCCATCTCCTTTGGTATTTGATGTTTTGCTCTATGGATGAACTGTGGTTTGTAAGTAGTAATGGTACAGCACAGCTAAACGTGTGAGGCGAGAAAATAACAGCATCATTGTCCTACTTTCTGATCACTACAGGACACATTACTTCCTGCATTGGATAGAAATCTTGAGGTGCAAAATGGACGTAGTTCCTGGGGACACAGCTGTCTAACTTCGTTAGCTAGTCAGCTCCGTTTTGTCCATGGATGTATTATAAGAACTGGATACCGGACCCAAAGATGGCGCCTATTCAGTCGAATAGGAATTGCTCACCTGACGCATATGCCAAAAAAGTTTCTAGCTTCCAGGTTTACTTCCGGGGTATGCATCCCACTGAATATGCGCAGTAGTGTTTCCCCCCGCCTGCGAGTTCCCGCTTGGCCCATAGACTTTACAATGCGATGACGTCACGGAGGAAAGTTTTACAAATTTAAAATCTCCATGGATCAAAAATTCACAATAGAAAGAGTCATAACTGAACTCGTTTGCAGTTCGAGGTGTCCTGTCAACAGTTTTACAGACGTCTCTTTTACAGTGGTGGCCTATGGGGAAAATGCTTTTTGGGCCACAGGGGAATTTTTCACTGCAATACCACGAGTGGCCACTGAGAAAAATTGGAAGCAAGGCTGAGCGGCGGTGCCTTATGGTTTTGTCTCGCCATCACTTTGAGTCCATCTACACTCATTAGCCAGCCAACCAATCAACTTTACCCATTGAAAAATACAGAATAAGTGCGTAATGATGCACAGTTGTAATTAACGTAATGTGTGGGCCATAGTTTGGAGGAGATTTGGAGATGGGTTTAGGTGGTTTTCTCTATCGTTTGTTACAGTTTCAGCTCAGTTCAGACCCCATTCAACAGATTTCAATCAAACATTAAAGCAGAAATCCCACAAGCATGAAGCTGATCAGATACATAATCAGATATTAGAAATAATTTCACCTTATCAGCTCAAATTATAACGACGGGCTGCAATAGGAAAGAACATCCAATCCACGCAGAACTGAGACTCCTGTTGGCAGATACAGATCCACAGTGATATACTGAAACTTTAGAGTGGTTTAGATTTTAAGCAGCAGCAGTGAGCGAGCGAGCGAGCACTTGATCCAGAAAAAGCCTGACTCACCACCGCTCGATCTCTTTGAATCAATATAAAGCATCATAGTCCGGTTGGTAAACATGAGTGTGCAGTGCGCTCATGATGTAACATTACATGATTTATTGATCTATGAGTTCAAAGTTTTCGGTTACCGCCTGCTCAAGTTCAGAGCCACTAACAGCTTTAAAGACGGAGACATATAAGGACTTGGTAATGGAGGCAAACTGGGCATTTGATACCCACTTGGCACACTAAAACTCCCCTCCATTTGCACTCACACTTAGCTACACAGACATACACACACCCATGCACAGACACACTGTAGGCCTGGAAGGATTACAACGCAGGGAGGTGGGAGTACTGCAGCAGTGCGTCCCAATAAGACAAGGTCACCTTAAGTGGATTGGGATGAGGGGGGAGAGCAATTCCCTCAGGACGAAAACAGGGAGCAACTCATGAAAAAGTAATTAAGCAGGATGCACATCAGTGGATGCCACAGGCGGAGAAGGCAAGGAGAGAGATGAACAAGCCCCTTGGACGGAGGGAATGTTAGTACACAAGATATCTGGGAGCTGCTTGCTAAATGCACACAACGGGATCGTTTAACCTCGGACATTGTTGGGGCGTATGGTGTGTTTGAAAAATGTGAAAAGTAGTGCTAAAACAATCAATCAAAATGTTTATTTTCTGTTTCACTAATCAACAACTTATGATAATCAATTACATGTTGCCATATTTCATATTTCATGAAAAAAATGTTTGAACTTTACCTGGTGCCACCTTCTCAAATGTGAGGATTTGCTTTTCTCTACTTTATATGATTGTAAATTGAACACTTTTTTGAGACAGTTGGTCAGACAGCAATTTCTAATTTTAAGAATGAACACACCCTCTGAGACACACAGATGTTGGGCTATTTAAATAAAACTGACTTGACTTGAGTTAAAGTGAGGTGCAGATCAGTCCATCAAAGCTCTCTCTAAATAGAGTTATGAGTCTAATCAGACCTGTTGTCCAAAAAAGGCAACTTGGTTCCATTTAGGCAACTAATACTTGGTTAAGGTTAGTGAAAGATCGTGGTCCTGGTTAAAAAAACCCAACTTTGACTGTTGGGAGACAGAAATGCGAACTGTGTCTGTGGTGCCAAAGTCAGACACTTTATACACCAAACCCTATACCCAATTGTACACACAGGCCGTATGCATCGACATACATCGTGTGAGCACATCTGCCCAATGAAGTAGTGCATCCACTGCTCATTTCCTGGTCAGTTTTGGAGTATACCCAACATCATCATCGCTGTACTTCTTTCTTTGCTTCTGAAATGGAACAGTAATTATTCGCATTACCCTAGGAGGTCTAACCTGATGCGCCATATGGTCTGAGAAGTCGTCCTTGGAAGCTGTTTGCTAAAGGGCAGGCACTTTCAAAAAATACTTAGCAGGTGATTGGATGAACCATCTGTCTATCATGTCTATCGCAGGCTAACTTCAACCAATCAGATCAACGAACCGTATGACGTAGTAGGAGAGCCAGTTGAGTCGGGAGAAGAGCGAAAACATCTTTTCCGTCGAGAAAAGCCTTCATTGCCGTTTTTTGCTCTTCTTTCAATGAAGAAATACTCTCCAGTTCTGATAGAACTGACACAACATTGTCGCCATTGTTGTTTTCGAACGAGCATTCGCTTAATCACTTTTGTCACACCTAAACCACACCTGTAGCTGCCAGTAGTTCTTCATAGGACACTGATTGGTCCAAACCACTGTGGTTTGGCCACAAGCACATAACTTGAAGCCTGGAAAGATGGATTCTCGCGAATCCAGCTGCCTCGCAAGGTAATAGGAGAACGTGCTGTTTTCTAGTGATGGCAGACATATATGTTTTTGCCAATTTAGAGACTAAACATTTTAATTAAGAATTAAAAAATGATGCATTAATAGCGAAATTAGTGAAAAGTGCAGTTCTGAAATCAAGTTGAGACTGAGTACTTATACTCTACCACTTATATTACTGTACTCTATACCACACTTGACCGCTAAACAAAGATTAATGAATATGGTCAATGTAGTTTTTTTTGACATTCACTGTCCTGCTGCCATAAATACTCACTAGAGCACCAAATGTGAATTAATCCAACAAATGCACTATTTTCTCCTGTTTTAGATAGTAGTAGGAACCAGTGGGCTTGAGTGAGTGCCAAAGGGAGGTCAGAAAGTATTGATTGTGGACTACACGCTGTTGGTTGGGATTTGTCGCCAATAAGAAAATCCCTTAAGAAGAGAAAACTGTCTAAGATGCTTCCTTTCTTTCCAAATCAGGAGGGCAGCTATGAATCTCAAACATAAAGCATCTCTACCACTTTTGATAAATGTACAGTTTCTCATTCAGGTTTAGGAATCTCATTCAGTTTGAACGTCTACTCTCTGACAGCCGCTTGCCTTCCATCAGAATGAACTCGCTGTGGTGCAGAGCTGTTAAAAGCCTGCATCACTACAGACGATCCGTCAAAGGGAATATAGACGAACAGAGGGCCAGTGAACACACCACTCTCCCCCAACACTGACATCAGACATAAATCCATCTCTCATGGCCTTGGCAGTGGCCTCACATTTCACTTTACCACATGAGTCAAACACTCGAGCAGGTAGACCAGCGGCGCCTGTGTGCCTCCACACAAAGCTCGGAGTGTCGTGTTATATCACGGATGCATGAATATTAATGACAACATTACTTGGAGCTTTGTTTAGCAGCTTGTTAGTCCTGACGTACATTCATATCTGTACTGTTTGTACTGTTCCTTTCACTACAACGCTCCCACGCAAACAATTTAATGTTACACACACACAGTTGAGTTTCAGGTCAAAGCCGCTCACGCTCAGACGTGGTTTGTCTTAGAAAACAGTGGATTTTGAAGGAATTGCTGCAAATGTTTTGTTTGTTTAAAGTGGCCGACGTTTGAAATGCAAATAAGAGCAGCCAGGCAGCAACAGGCTGCTATGGTGAATGAACTACTCAAAGCCTTCAATGTAAGTACATGTACCAGAAAATAACAATACTCAACTAACAAATTCAAGACATGAATTCAAATATTCTATAAATAATATAATAATTATCAGCAAATATCAGGATACTCCTGAACTAAATGGAAAAGCACTGAATATTTAAAACTGTACTTTGGTGTAAAAACCTTGTATCTCTGTTTCCGAGCATTTGAAGAAGAAAAGCAACGAAAAGAGGAAAGAAAATAAGCAAAGCAGGAGGGAGAGAAGCAAGGATACAAGGGAGAAAAGGAGGAAAGATAGAAGAGAGGAAGGAAGGAGCCATGCAAAGCAGGGAGGAAGGGAAGGAAGAAAGGAACTGAGGAAGCAAGTAAAGGAAGGAAAGTAGGTAGAGAGCAAAGAAAGGAAGGAAATTAAAGAAGGGATGAAGCAATAAATAATAACAGTTGTCAACAGTCAGACAAATGTAGTGGAGTGAAAGTACAAATATTGATAAGGAAATAAAAAATGGAGGAAATAAGGAAAGAAGGAACAAAATGAAAAAAGAAATGAAAGAAGAACATAAAAGAAGAGTGAGGAAATTATATTGTATGATTTTAGAGAAGTACAGTACTTGAGTACATTTTCTTAATTGTGTTGCACCTCTTCACATGAAACCAGAGTTATGAACGCAGTGGGCAGTTTTTTGTTTTCTATACATGTGATCTACTACAGAAATAAGATATGATTTGTTTGTACAGCAGTGTTGGGGCGGGGGGGCAGGAAGCAGTCAGCGGTGACACGGTGCACATCTGTCAGTCTTTTCCTCCTGACAGGAAGTGGTGGGGGGGGGTCGAGACCCTGCCGACAGCCAGCTGTTAAACTAAGACATGTACGACGTTGGCTGACAGGACCTCCGCTTTGAAGTGACAGCTACTGCCACCAGGCCGCTACAGCGTGGCGCCTAATAGGTAATAGGTGACGGGTGCAGTGAGGGGAGGGTCGCTTACAAGGACACCTTTTAAAATATTAGTCTTTGGCTGAAGCTGTTTAAACACCCATCTAGTCCTCAGTGGGGCGAAGGAACTGAGTGCATTTACTGAAGTACTGTACTTAAGTACAATTTTGAGGTTCTTGTACTTTGAGTATTTCCATTTTATGCTACTTTATGCTTCTACTCCACTACATATCAGATGGAAATATGTATTATTAAAGATTAAACTACCTGGCAGTATACAGTATAAAGTACTTCAGATTAGCCCCACTTATACTAGCTGCAACATTAAAGTGATGCAAACATTAATGTACAATAATTAGAATCCAGTTTTACTCAAGTAAGATTTTGAATGCACGACTTTTACTTTTTAAAGAGTACTTCTAAACTATGGTACTGCTACTTGTGCTTAAGTAGAAGATCCGAGTACTTCCTCCGCCACTGCTAGTCCTTACAAGTTGTACAAATCTACTTCTCTCCATTGCCAAGTAAAGTAATGCAAGAGTGATGATTCATCCTGCAGTTCATGAAAGGTGACGTGTGCTGTTTTCAAACCTGCTGTTGAGAATTTGCTACCAGGTGTTGTGTCAGAATTAAGTGGTGTGTGTATGTGTGTGTGTGTGTGTCCACTAACAACTTGAATTCTTGAGATATATAGAGAAATATAGAAAACTGCATAAAGATACTAACACATTCCACATTTTTCTTTTGTTGGAAAATAGCAACTGAAATGCTGTTGAATGGTGATACGTGTCTTAGAGTCTAAATACTGCAATTTCATCCAAATTTAACCAGATTTTAACCAAGAAACGGTCTTCTCACCTGCAAATAATAAATGGACAACACACTTATTTGCAACATAGCAACAAAGCCAACACAGATGTAAATGTAGATGTAACTATATGTAGCAGTAGCAGAGGCTACCAAGAGTTCGTTACGTGTGCTGGTAGAGATTGTTGGTAGCTGAGACCAAACGGAGCGAGTTGAAGCATCTTATCCTTTTTAGTAACGCCAGACATACTTTCTGATCTAGCAAACCCATTTCCACTGCAAAACTTCTGCTCACAGCAATCGCCGCTCTATATCACAAAGACTCTAAAATAAAGCTGTCAGGTTACAATCATCGGTTCAATAAAATACACCTCCTGCCACAGCAATTTACTACAGGGAAACACCATTTGGCACAGCGGTCTCTGGATATTTATGTCACTTACAGCAGCGACTGTACAGAAATTTGTGTGCAACAATCTAGAAGTCTACAGACTCATGGAAAACCTACACAAAACAAATTAATTTACAAAAACCGAGGCCCGAGGGAAGCCAGAACCAGTCAGAAATATTGATATTGTGTGTCTTTGTCTCTTTAACCACAGACTGACGAATCTTCTCAAAAGAAATTATCAGATCATAGTGTCATTTAAGCTGATGAGTGTAATTGTTCAGTCAGACAAATGTTTATTACAACAACAGAACATAGAGTTTGGCGTCTCGGCTCCGACCTCATCACTCCCCGCAGGTATGTTTACATAGAGATATTGGGGAGTGATGAGCAAATATCTTAAACCCCCCCACAGCCGGAGCCTGCAGGTGGATGCTGGGGTGGTGGTGGGGCTGAGAGAACAGGCAGCAATACTGATGCAGGGCAGCAGCGGCATTGACAGGCAGAGGGAGGGATGGGACATTTTTGCAGCTTAAATAGATCTAAAATGGGAGGGTGTGTTTGGTAGATAGTTGTGGAGAGTGAGGTATGTCACGTGTGTTTATAGCAGTGCAGCTCGAGTTGACCGCCGGAACTAGCTCACAGACCTCGCTCCATTTGTGAATAAGAACCTCCAGTATTTGGATCAAGCGGCTCGTGAAAAATCTGGATTCAGATTGAATAAAATGCTTCATAACTCCGATACCTAGTGAAGACCTCTACAACAGACTGAAGGGGAGACACCATGGCTGAACAGAAACCACATAAGCTCAAATTTAATACAAAGCAAAACCACCAGAGATAAATAGGATGCAATCAGGTGGTCACACTCAATCACTTCAAGTTGGGTTTCCAAATCAAACCTTCACTTACCTTGAAGACACCTAAGAAGTGTTTATCAGCTGTCTAGACTCACACTGTTAATGACAGCAGCCACCCTCACCTGTCCACAGATCAGTCATATAATTAAACCGTGACAGCATGGCCATCACATTCATTCAAACCTGCTGTCAAACAACCACCGGTGGAAATATTTGGGCACACAAAACCAGCTACTGAAAAAATAAATAAATATAAAAATACAACTCTGGCACTCTGCACCCAATGACTGCGCTGTGATTATCGTCCAAGGGCACTCGACTGGTCCGTGTGTGAAGTGCGAGTGACTTTTCTTATCAGGTGCGAGCAGAAAGCAGGTTGTGCGGCACTTTCTCCGGCAGAAAGCAGAACATTTGGAGAACGTACCGTAGGAGATGGGGATGTCCAGATCGCCCTGCCAGGACATCTGCCCCGATTCGTCTATGGAGTGCTGCGCTGTAAAAACACAACAACAGGCCTCTTGTTTACAGCTCGTTCTCACTCCAACACTGCTCCTGACTCATTAAAACTCCAAAGGAAGACAATAGCGGGGAAAATCTACTACTGTGCCATGCTGCACTCACACTGGCTGCCTACCAAGTGCGGAAGTGTTACTTTGTCATTGGAAGTGTGGATTTAATCATAGATAATAAATGTGTGTGGACGTTACAATACATAATGGCTTGAAGTGACATCTTGCAAAGTCCAACTTCCACTGAGCTGAAACAAAAGTCACAGTCACATTATTTTTTTTACTGCACACTCACTTGGCAGAAAGAGAGTGACAGCATGACACAGTAGCTTAGTGAGGGAAATGATTATTATTCTGAACTTGACTTTCAGGGTACTGTGAAGTGAAAAACAGATGATGAGGATGGACTTTACCTTTCAAGTGGCCTCGTCCGAGTGTCACAAACCCAGAGGAGATGAAGTTGTGCATGTCTTGGCCTCCGCTGCGCAGGTTTTCTTTCCCATAGTGTCCTGGGGAGACAAAAAAATTTGGAAAATTAATATTTTAGCAAAATATGTGAGGGCAACAGGGCTTGGTGTTGTCTTTGCCGAAAGGTGTGGTCACACCAGAAAGTTGCACAGCGATATTCATCAGTGTCCTTGCGAAACAGCAGTGTATGTAGAACTACTGTAGCTGGGGAGCCAACAGCTAACATGCTAGCAACATACTGGGATCATGTTAGCATTAGTCAGTAACAATAGCCTCTGAGATTCTGTTTATTTTCTCTGTAGTGAATAATTTACTCCCCCCTGGGATTTTGTTTTCCCGTCATTTTATAACTCAAATGATGAAGTAAAAGCAAAAATAGCTCTTTAGACTAGCTTTTTTGCTAACTGTCAGTTAGCAAGCTTGTGAGGTTGGTTGCTAACGGGAAAAGAAGTTCATAGTCTATCCAAGAGACGTATTTGTACCATCGACTCCTGTCTCATAGCTGTTTAAAAACCATGTCTCTTTAGTGGAGAAGTTTATACTCGAACAGAGGAGGGTACGGGTTACATAAAAGTAGACGATGCAACACTCTAATACAGTTGCGAAGTGGGAGGAGCTCTTTCAGGCGCCCCTGGTTCCGGGACTCCCATTCATTTTTCCCCACTGACAATGTTGCGTGAATAACAGTTGGAACATATATATCACTTGGATGACCATAAAACTCTTATGTTTAAATCAACAGCACAAAAGGTCAAAGCTAAAGGTAATTGTGTTGAAATGACAGACAAATCTGCAGCTTAAATTCATTTGGTTTTGGATTCTGGGTCATTATTAGATGAATTCAGCAACTATGGTGCCATGTTATGTTCACAAATTCAACGATGAAACATTTGAATTTGCTACCGCTCTGATTTGCACAGGTCTCTGACTGGCCGAGGCTCATGGGTATTGTAGTATTTAGACCCATCCAAAAAACATGATTTCTTAGAAACCAAGTGATGGCCATAACATAAACATATATGATTGTTACATATATCGTATATCGTTCAAATGGTAAATATTGTTTTTTCCAGAGCCAGTGACTCTGCAACTCTATAAGCTACAATATCTTTTTGCCAAGGTCAACACTGTCAAGACACTTTGCTATCGGCCAGTGGTGCAAAGTCAAATGGCGCAAACTCAATGCAAATGGGTATTTACTTGATTGTGGCCATTGAATTCGCCATTTTAAATGCTGGTGTGACTGGGCCTTAATAGTGAGGAGTATCTGTACTCACTCCCCCAGTAATTTCTGCCATTTTATAAAAGGAATAGCCTTTAGAGATGACAGGAATACTAAACAGGGCTAAAATTTCATAACTGACAAAAATGATCATCAGCTCGTCAATATGTATCGCTTAAGGATGCCAGATAAGCAAGCTGCAGGTTTCAGGGCTTTCATATTAGCCATTTAGCCATCTCCACAGTAAGTTATTACATGTAATTGAAAAATAAAATTGCAGTGCTTTTGGTTCCTCACAGGCGAGATGATTGGGGTTTTAGAGTGGGTTTAAGCCCCCTTCTTTGAGGATGCCAGCACACCTTGGGTATACACCCTTTTGGTATTTCCCCTGTGTTAAAACATCACTCCGTAACGCAATTTGTACCACCGCTCTGTAAACTCTGCTCCGAACCAGTGCTGTAATTGAGAGTGCGGCCTCAACACAAAGGAGCAAGACAAGGTGCCTGCTAGCACCCTGACAACATTCGGTTGTCCTGTCAATCACAGACAAGTCTTAAGAAGAAATAAAAGAAAGTAGTGTTGATGAAGAGGAAAAAGAACAAAAAAATCTTTATCAAACCCCTCCTCCCTTCCTCCCCGCACTCTTTCTCTCTGTTAGTCCCTCTCTACATTAACTAGCGAACAGTTAAATGCCTCTTTCTCAAAGGAACCACTTCAAGTCAAGTCAAGTCAGTAATATCATTCAGACCTTTGGGCCTCTGGAAGCTCAGATCGAACAGCATTTCATATTATCATAATGAGAAGAAACACCTGGGACCATTAGGCCTGGTCTTCATCACACCAAAGTTTGGCACTCAAGCCTCGGCAACAAAGCTCGTTTGTTCCTTTATATCAAACCCAGAGGATGCCTATGAACTGATTACTGACGCACTCTGAAGCGCTCTTAAGTTAATTTGAAAATCAGTAAATATCCACAGAAACAATAAACATATTTCCCTGCGCCTTGTGATGTTTAACAGCACAGTGCCGTATCTATGTAGATGATACAGTAGAGTATATCCATGCGATGTCTCCCAGGGTGAAATGCTGATGATTCATTACCTCTGCATGCTCCAAGGACGGCACTGTGGAGCTGATATCAGGTATCTGGAGATGCTGACTGCAATATAAATTGCTCCCATGTGGCAGTACAAACCTATAGCCCCCTATTATCTCTGGAAATGTTCCTCAAAATTGCCTTATCTACACTGCATAATGAAAAAAGATCTAACTTGTCTTTTAGAGTACAACCGCACTATTAAAGGTTTTCATCATACATTCATAAATGAAGGGCAAATCTCCTCATAAAAGTGAAACTTACAAAGTAATATTTGAATTGGCCTTTAGGGAAAAGTAAACAGTCATCAAATTAGTGACTCAAGTGTGCACATTTCTGCACTCCAGTCATGCAGGGTAGGAGTTGATGTCAAAGGGGGTCATGTACTAAACACAGAAGGTTTATCTTAAATGACCGTTGCTGTTTACTGTTAACTCAAGGTCTACTGACTATACTTTTTCCAGAGCTTTCAACCACATTTCACGGTCTTCATCGGCAGATACTTTTGTGTACTTTTGGTCTGAGGCTGTTAAAAAAAATTTGTTTGACATTTTGGGAAACAAAATGCTTATTCACTTTCTTGCTGAGAGTTCGATACCACTCTCATGTCTGTTGGGTAAATATTAAACTATAGCCAGCAACGAGATACAACATGTTCATTAGTGAGCTTTAGACGTTCTGGGCAGATTTTGTTACTGTTGGACACAACCTGGCTAGCTGTTTCCCCTTGTTTCTAGTCTTTAGGCTAAGTTAAGCTAACTGGCTCCTCTCTGCAGTGATATATTTACCGTACAGACATGAAAATAGTATTGTAGTATCGTCTCATCTCATGCTGGGCAAGGAAGCAAATAAGTGTATTTCCAAACATGGCAAAGTATTCCTTTTAAATGCTACAGTGTTCTTCCAACTTTGTAGCAACAGAAGTCACTTTCCTGTTTCAACATACAAATGCGTCCATGCACAAAGCCAGGTCCATAAAGAAACCCTGACCTCAACCCCATCAAACACCTTTGGGATGAACTGGAATGCCAACTGCAATCCAGACCTTATCGCCCAACCTCAGTGTTGGACCTCACTAATGCTCTTACAAGTGGCTGAATGGGAGCAAATCCCTGCAGCCAGGTTCCAACATCTGGTGGAAAATTTTCCCAAAAGAGTGGAGGCTGTTATAGCATCAGATTAATGCCCATGGTTTTGGGATGACATGTTCAATCCCAACAATCACATATAGGTATAATGTTCGGGTGTCCACATACTTTGTGTGGGTTTTTTGGGCATTTAGTGTAAAATTCTCAGTGAGATTTGAGTGAAACGATGGAGGCAATTTATTTACTTTGTGTAAATGGTTGTAAATAAATACAGACACAGTCTCCAGTTGTTACTCTGCAGGCAGACTGAGGCATCCAGACTCATTATCATCAACAACATGACGTCATCCTTTGAAAATATCATTTCGAAGTTGGTCTCATGTCATTTTATAGTCAGCCTCTGCAGGGTTTTAAATCTCAAAATGAACCCAGTTGCTCAGAGTGTCCTACAGAGACGATTCTCCATTCTCTGTCTGCAAAGTGTGGAAGAGATTTGTCGCCTATTTTCACAGCACCATAGAAACTTTAGAGCACAAAAATGAGAGAACAGAACAGAACTCTGCAAAATAGAAGTGATAATGATCGCTCTAGGACCGGTCTGGAGACTATCCACACTTCATCAGAATCACATCTAGGTATAACATCTCTTCGGGAACATCGAGGGAGATGAGTTCACATCATATACTGCTGAGGTGTTGAGTTATTTCCCCTTGCACTAATACTTTCCTTTTTCGTAGAAATGCCATAACATTTCTCTCTTTGGCTTAATTTTAATTATTTTTTCAAGGGCAGGTTTTATCACTTATAGACTGTATAAAGAGGAGTGATAAAAAGGATTAAAAAGAGGGAACTACATAGTGTATAGGACACCATCAATTGTGTGTTGCTTCTGACAGCACCAGTATATTTTACTCTTTTATGCTGCTACATCAGTGTGCCACAAAAATCTATTCAAATCTATCTTTATTCTCTCCAGCCATTAACTCTGATCTGTTGCTGTGACCCAGGAGATGCTTTCAGACCAAAGAAACCTTGAATTAGCCTTGATCTCATATGTCTATTTTTCCCAGTAAAGCAGTCACCTATCCAGCTTCCATACTAAAGTAAAGAAAGTCTAAAATAGATATGAAAAAATAAGCTATACTCTTATAATATAGAAGGGGAAGGCCCTTAAAATAAAATCATATAGGGACACAAACATGAACATTAAAGGTCAAAACTGTATGCTGTTTATCCATTGAACTTAACTTTCATAAAAACAGTGGGATCGTCTGCATATTGTAACTTTCTATAATTATTTCTTCAAAGGGTGGGGGATTTAACACTTCAGCTTTGGATATGAAAAAGTTGTGAAAAAGACAAAAACCTTATTGGAAACAGTTTCTTTTGTCATAAACCTTTAATTTAATCAAAATCTATTGAATCAGATTTGGACATATTATCAAAAAAGTAAAAGACCAATAGTTTACACGATTACACAAATTATTTGTTTTAATTTTGAGCTTCAGTGAGCATTATTCATTCTCAAATTCTTATTTTTGTTTGATGTTTAAGACGTTTTGTTTGATTATATTGACACAAATCTAATTCCACATAAATCTAATGATAACCTTAACCCTATGAACAAAGGTTTAACCCTTAATCCACCCTCTTAAGAGCTAAAGGCATGTAATATCCAGAATCGTTGACCATTTCTACACTATCACTGTTGTGATTTGTCATAAAATCTGAGTCATGTCTTTCCTGGAGTGCCTCCATCCCTGCTTGGACACCCTCCACCCTCCTCTCTGAAGCCTTCTTCGTTCAAAAGCATTCACCCCTGTAATGTGACGTCCTAGTACTGTTCACCCGGCGAACAATAGGAGGCTGCTACGACACAGGTTGGACACATTCAGACATCTTTTCCGTGGGTGTTATCATTTAACAAACTAACAATGTGTGGCTTTGTGAATCACACACAGGAATAATCTTTGCTCTGTGTTTGCACTCACAGAGGCAGCAAGTTTTAAAAAAAAAAAAATGTAAGTGTACAGCAATTAGTACCATACTTCATAAAGATAAGCAAGTCAAAAATACACAAATCATGTAGACACATTCCAGCTCTGACTCTGGTCAAAGTAATAAAAAGTATTTTCCACATGGGAAGCTTTTATGATCAAACCTGTTGCATTTCATTTGCTATTGGTTTAGATTTTGTTGCTGTGCAATCACTGCTTTGGTGTTCTTGTATTGCTTTTCCAAAAGATTAGCTGTTGATCAGTTTTGCCAGTATGGTGACATTGTCTTTCTTGTGTTTAAGTTCCTTTAGGTGGGACTCAGGGCCAGATTAACAATCCAAGATGAGCTGTGGCCCCCCATTTCCACCCTCATTTCTCCCACTAGTAAGCACAACACACACAAAAATAGTCTTTTAGAAAATATAACTCAGGGCCCCTCTAGCCTACAAGATGGGGCCTTAGCAACAAATTATAATGTAGGTGTTGCCTATCATAAAGTTCCTATCATTGTAGTTCATAATGTGCTTTAGTGGTGTATGTAGGATTATCAAACACATTTGAAATAAATTAAATTACCACCAGCTTATTACCACACAGTGAACCTGGAGCGCTTGGGTCTCCATGAAGGTTTGAGGCCTTTTTGGGTTAGTTGCCCATTTGGCCCAGTTGATAATCCAGTCTTGGTGGAGCTATTGTCATGGTGAGTAGTTCAGGCAGCAGCGAAAGGACCCAAATGCAGACAAACAGGGAGGCTCAAGCAGTTAAATGATTTATTTGTTATTTTAGCTTACATGCAGGTACAAGTAGGCAGGCAACAGGTAACTGGAAGGTCCAGGTTTGAGACAGAAGCACGGGGGAAACATCCAAAAAAAAAAAAAAAACAACATGAAAACTAGACACATGACAACCAGTATGAACCGAACAAGAGAACAAATGAAGGGGCACCGGTATACTGTAAGTAGGGAGTGACTGATGAGGGAATGAGGTGCAGGTGGGAAGACAGGCAGCTGAAGGGAATGAGGTGATTGAAGGCCAGATGGGTGTGGCAGGATCTTGAATAGCAGAGGAAAGTCTGAGGGCATCTGGTGGATTAATGAAAAATAGCACTGGTAGGAGAGGAGGGACAGGGAGACAGACTGTGACAACTATTTTCTCTGTCGGTTCAGCCCTAATGGCTTTTACTTCTCTGACCTACTCTACTACTCTTTTCTTTTGCTTATTCCAAACAAACTTATGTTTCATGAACTTCCTGGATTCCTGGACTTTCTGAACTATCTTGAATCCCATAAATATAGTATATTGTAGAGCAGAATCACTACTGTATTAAAAAGCGACGGATAAAGAAAGAACTGACTTTGAACTTTGATTAATCTATTGTGGATTGTAACTTTAAACATACACTTGCTGATTTAGTTTTAACATCCAATTGCACCCCAAAATCTCAAGATGTCCTCCCAGCTTTCAGTTGATGTTTTGATACTTGACAGATTTCAAAGATGAGTCTCAAAACATCGGCAGTAAGAGTTACTAATAGAGAGTAGAAAAGGCAGCAGACACAAGACAAAGAGAAGATAATTTAAGACCCTCCAGACTGGAGACTATGCGTGTCGTAATCTACTTTTCTTTGGTAGAACGAGGACTTAGGCAGAAGTAGCTTCTCCTTCTACTGTCTGGGCGGTTACACTTCAATCGCATAAACTGTTTACACCAGTTAAATAGTCATTCTGCTGCAGAAACGTGAGATAAGCAGTTCACATCCTGCAGTGTAAAACGGTCTGCATCAGCTCTCCTCTGACACATTCCCTCCATGTTGGGTGGTGGTGGTGGTGGAGAGACGGGTGGAGGCAGGGTGACACGAGAGTGAAACATCACACTGTTGAATCTGGGACACCATACTAGGGCACTTAGCAAACGAGCTGATCCCTGGAGCAGGGATCTGGAGACCGACCGGATAAAAGTAGGAGGAACAGCGTCGCACGACAGAATTATCTCTGGACAAAAAGCTTGCGTCTCTCGCAGAAGAAGATGATAATTTGCATCTCAATTTTGAGCCAATGCTGAGTAGGCTTATGGGACTGCAGCGTGAGGGAGACGAGAACTCAGCCAGGGCATTTAATTCACTATATACTGTATTTCCCTATATGTCTCCTCTTAAGGAAGATTGAGGGGAGAAAAGCATTCACAGCCCGTCCATCTATTTCAGTGGATGCCAATCAAAGGATGTTGTGGCAGATTTAGGAGAGCGAAGGGGTCTTTCTTTACAACACTTGCTTTACACCATCGTAGTAAACATAACATGAAGTTGGAAATGTGAAAGCTATACATGAGACAAGTTCTTTGGCTTTCAAACATGCTCTATTTCAGAGCTCAGTCGGAGCTATCGATCTGTATAAAAGAATCAAAGTGTCACCTACCGTGGTTTGATGCCTTGGCGTGAACAGGTGTGTAGTGATTCTTCGAGGTTCTGACCGGCGTCTCGTCTTTGGGCGACCCATCAATCTCTGCAATGTTTTCATGTTCATACTGAGATATTGGAACTGGTCCTTGTTGCCTCAGAATGTCTGCCAGCGCTCTGAAAAGAAAGTCACACAGGTGAAAGAAATGTTTAAGCTGAATTGTTTTTCTCCTTTCCCAATTACCAACATTTTCTTTTTTTTTCTTCTCGCCATCCCCCTAAAGGTCTTCCTACAGCTCCAATTTGAATCACAGAGGTTTGGAGCAAGGCAGAGAGGAAATCCTAATTACACCCAGAGTCACAAGGGAGTTAGATTTTCAGTAGCGCAGTACACAAGGTACAGACAAGTCCTATTATGTGTGACGGACTCGAGCTCAAGGCTCATTTATTGAGAGTTAAGTCAGTGTCTCTTCTTTGAAGCCGCGAAATAAAAGCAATATTTCACCAACACCATTTCCAACTTTTGGAGGCACAGTGTCAGTCTGTGAGATGGAGTGCCGGCTCTTTGTTTTCTTAAAAGAAATGAAAGGGCAATTTAACTGTGTCAATGTCAACCTAAAGCAGCCACACAGTCCACTTTTCCATAACTCTGTGACTTTGGGAGATATACAGTATATTAATAGCATTTCCCCTCCAGGATGAGCACACTTTAGCCGTTTCTTTTTCGTAGACAGAGGCGACCTGATTTTGCATTGTCCCAGTTGGCTGCTATGTCGTGTGCAGCAGGAGCTACAGTGGTTTGCAGGAACAGGACTTTTAATAAGAAAAACTAACATTTGACAAAGAAAACAAGACCACAGCAATACAAAGACTTTTGATTGTTCTCAAGTCACATGGAAACTGCAGGAGCATTTGTCAGAAATACTGTTAGAGCCCAATCTATTCTGCATTTTTGGGGTCGATACCAATGAGAGTTCACTACCTGTTAACAATATATCGGCCAATTCTCTTTTTTTAACACACTATATATCCTAAAACTTTTTGATGAGGATTGCTTAAATTTGGCTAATATGGAATTGTGCGAATTGTGACAGTATGCGCTGATATGGACATTTTTCAATTGATGTAATTAACTTTATTTTTATAGAACTTTTCTTAACAAATGTATAAACTGCTCTACCACAGAAAGAAAAAAAACTAAAAATGAACTAAAGTAAAAACATATTGAATATTAACAAAAGCTTTCTTGTAAGACAATGTTTGAAGAAGCAATTTAAAATAAGTTGAAGATGTAGCCTGTCTGATATCAGCAGGTGTTCATAAGTCTGGAGGCTCTAATTGCACAGGACTGGTCAACCTTCATCATGAGCAGAGCCCCATCCACTGATCTAAGGTGTCAACGAATCTTTGATATGTTCTGGCGCAAAACTATTTATTTATTTGCCTTAGTTCTGCATAAAATCTTATTGCTGACTTTCAAAGAGGGTTCTGTATAAAGCGGCTGAGGGGGAGCATGTAAACTGAAAACAGCAGTGGGCCGAGAATGGACCCTTGGGGAATGCCAAAATTTAACTGACTTAAAGAGGAACAGGAGTAAGTTGGTGATATTCCATATTTTTCATACTGTCAACAAATCCCATAAAAAGACCAAAACTAGGAATTAATTGACTCTTCTAACAAGTATTATATGTGTATCCAAAGCCTGATTTGGCAACTTTCTAGTTAGGTGTAGGAGAACAGAGTGATCAATCTAATCAAAAGCAGAACAAAACTAAAACTGTAATCACTCGTCATCGCTCCCTAGTGGAAAAACTATGCGATTACAATGATGACCTGGAACATATCTTTGGTATTGCTGCACCAGTATTTCCGTGATAACCTAAAATCAGAGCAGACTTCTTACACAAACTTTGGACTTTTTACCCTTTTACGTTGAACCTTCAGTTATTCTGCTGCTATTTTTGCCTATTCAGTCATCTTGCCTTTTAACTCAGCTTCTTACTCCTGCAATGGGAGAACAAAGCATTATTCTCACCACCTAGCCAGCATAAATTGCATCTCGGTTTGCTCTGCAGAAGGTGATCAATACAGCCTGTTCAAATCACTGGCTTTAGCTCTCACTCGGCATTTCTTGTGTTTCGGTGAAGGTCACAGACCAAACAGCAAAGGTCTGCCAACAGCTCAGTATTCTGCTCACAGTCCTCCCTCAGTCGCAGAGGTAGGAGTCTAAATTACATTAGAGAAGCGCTGGAAATTAACAGAGAAGCTCCCACTTTTTAGGAGCAGACCCTTGCCAAATATAAAGCTAATCCCATGTTCCACTACTTCTTTTTGGTCACGGCTGTCAGCATGAATGTCTGCTGCCAGCCTCTGAGGTCTACTCCAGCAGACATCATTATGACAGCTCTATGTGCCAAATGGTCGGTGAAAATAAACAAATCATAAAACGGGGGGAAAAAAGTACTATTGAGCACCCAGCAAGCCATGCCTCCTCATTTAATCGACCTCTCTCTAAACTCTCATGGTCTCCGCTCATATTGAAGTGGTGGCATTAAGCAGATCCACTTGAAAGTACGCCCCATGGCTAGGATGGAAGCACAGTAAGAAGGCATAAACTCAACCGTCTCGTCATTTCTCAGATCAGAGATGGAAAAAAGTGCTGCATCATGAGCTTTATTGTTCCTTTTGTGTTTGTTGTTTCAAATAAAATACTGTATTATAGTCTCATGAGTCCATATGGATATTAAAAGCTGACTGTGTACTAACGTTTGAAAATACGCAATCGCTGGAGCTTAAATTTAATCTATAACTGATCCACTGAATGAGCTCCTTTGTGTTGTAGTCAGGGCTGGAGTTTTAGACATTTAGACTTTTTTTTTTATTATCAAGAAAGTGTCGCTGTGTTTCTCTGAGCAAGAAAGCTGAGTAATCTCCCTTGACATTTTCAAAGCAGCAGACACCAAAGTTTAATGACCAAGGCATAACAACGCTCAATTATCTTCACATCATTATATCAGTGCAAGACGTCCTCCTCTGCTCTGTCCAAAAATGGACACTGGATAATGGCAGGTGACTTGGATAAGAGGGATGACGAAGTGACTATGATTTCTTTTCTTTTCCAGTGGGTGGAAAACATACAGTTTCACATAGACCTAACCCCAATTAAAAACCCATGTATCCTTTTAAACCTTTTCAATACCTGCGTCAGTGGGGAGGGGGAGTATCCCAGCATGCATCAAACAAAAAGACAGCCTGGAACGTTATAGTTCAGTCTTGTATACCATAGAGAGACAGACAAACACATTCGGTTTTGGTTTCACCTCAACCCAAGTGAACACGATGAAAACTTGCATCCCAACCACTGAGCCACCCCAAAAAATGTATCATTGCCTCAGAAGGTTAAAAAATACCTTGCCTCAGGCTTTTCCACACAATCCGCTAACCTCTACTCTATGCCAGAGGAGTTACAGGTAGGGCTGCAACTAATGATTATTTATATTATCGATTAATCATTTGGTCTATAAGATGTAAGAAAACTCTGAAAATGACCATGCCAGGCTCCTACAGCCCAAACTGACATCTTTAAATTGCCAAAGATATTCAGTTTACTGTAATTAAAGGCAATAAAAAGCATCAAATCCTCTGTGTTTTCCACTTTTGGTTAAAAAATGACAGTTAATCAATTATCACAATAGCTGCGGATCATTTTTCTGTCGATCAATGCATCGTCTAATCGTTTCAGCTCTAGTTAAAGGATTCATCCACCTTTAAAGGCCCTGATGACGTCATTATTTTCTCAGTCAGCTTCTCTCTGTGAGCACGAGCACAAGATAATCTGCCAAAGTTCAAGCAGTTTGTCACATGATTTGGATTTCTGTTCTCTTGCTGGTTTGAAGTGGGCGGGGCTCATTTGGGGGGAAAAAATAGATGATGGTGATGTCACGTGCTTCTGTGCACCAATCAGAATTTAGCACCATTTGAATCAAAATCTTTTGACAGCTATGGGGTTGTTTAGGTTGCTATCAACCAAATCTGATCAAACCACAGTCACACAGTTCCAAACACTCAAAACCTCTTTGATTGTCATGAATATTTAACGCTTATCAAGGAAAAATCACTCAGCTCGTGCCGCTTTTGACAAAACTTAAATCTCCTGGCACTCTCTATAACATACTCTACACCACCATGTAGCTTACCAAGAGACCAGCACGCTTCCAAAATGCCAAATTATGCACATAATTAGGTCATTTGAGCTGTTTTGGGGAGGCAACAAAGGAGATGCAGCGTAACTCTACTGAGGCTCTCTGGGAGGTTTTTTCAAGTGCACATAACAGCAGTTCCTTCTATGAAAAAATGACAATTGCCAACATTAAGAAAGCATTTGTGGTTCTGATGATGGTGGGAGAAATGTCGCCTTACGTCTGCCCCCGACATCACTGTACAGCAATTTGTTCAGCTGGCGATTGAAATGGCCACAGAATGTGTTTTTATGCTGCTTTTCGCGCTCATCGAGCAGTTCAGTGGCCACTATCGGTGCCTTGAGGGTTTCAAAATATTGTCATTGTAGAAGAGACCACCACTCCCATTAGGATGAACGTGATCACCCATAATGGCTTTCAGTGGCATTTACTTTATCCCTCTGGGGTTGAACAGACACAAAATACCACCCACTCCCCCCCGTCTCCTGGGACGGACACAGAATGGGATGTGTGCCATGGAAAGGTATACAGTCTGGACGTTTTTTGGACTGGGGAGGACAGTAATGGCATGTGTTGAAGGTCATTAGATGGTTTGAACCAAGGCTGTAAGTTATTTAGGCTGCTATAAGTCAGACCACGTTTACAGAGAAAAAAGTGTTTGTGCACAAAGGAGTGTCAAACAGTAGATATATACAGAGTTATGTGAGAGTATGAGGTCTTTTTCTACAGTTTGCAGCAGTCTGACTGTGGGCAAACTGGAGCTTAATTCAGTTTAGTTCCCTCACTCCAGGAATATATGGGTGGAAATACCTTTATGGTGTGAAATCATGTGCTCTGCACACATTTTATCACGTTTTTCAGCTCATCTTGGATGAAAAAACTGTAATTAAAAAGAAAATCTTACCTGTGCACATTCATTTCCTGAGGGGGCTTGGTGGCTTTATCATAGGCAACTTTAGCAGAAATCCCAATGGCGATGATGAGCGCTATGACCCCGCAGGTGATGTACACCGTGGTGTTGGTCTGGTCCAGCTCCGGGTCGTACGTATCACCTGTTGGCGCCGGTGAAGGGGGCTGGGTTTTGATCCAGTCCGGCGTGTTGTAGTTGGTGCAGCTCTTCTGCTCCAGCCGCTTCCCCCGGTCCGCGCAGCAGAAGCGCAGGAAGCAGCTGCCGCAGCAGAAGCGGTGGTCGGTGTTGTTGCAGGAGAACTCTTTGTCGTACTGCCCGCTCACGTCGTAGTAGCCCAGGCAGGTGTCGTGCTGGACCGAGGGAGCCTGGACCTGGGTGATCTTCCCCGGGACGGCCACGGCCAACGGGACCGCAGTGGTGCTGCCGTTGACCTCCTTCACCTTTGGGTTCCTCCTCGGCGGGGTTTTGCTCTTTTTATTGGTGGTGGCGGCGCACAGGACATTCAGCGGGTCTAAGTAAATCAAAAGAAGCAGAAGGTGCTTTATCCCCATCATTTGAGGACGCGCTGGTGTTTGTTCTTTGGCCTCCACTCTCTTCTGTCTTATCTTTCTCTCTGAATATCACCCTTCCACTTCTTACCGAGTGGAGCTTCTTGCGGGTTTCTTCATCGCAGGTACTCCTTTATGTGCCAAGCTTTCACTGACGGACTTTGACTGGCAGGTTTTGCGCTCATCAGACACGCAACGCATCTTCTGACTTTGCTGCCATCCAGTACGGAGCCTTTTTTTCTTATAAAAGTTCGCTTTGGCCAAAATGTGCTCTTTGATTTCGGCTGCAGAGACGCGACACAGACGCGATGTCCTCCAGGGAAATCTGTCTCCTCTTTACCATGAGCTGTTGGTGTTGAGTGTGATGAAGCTGGTAGTTACACTGTGAGGAAGAGAGGTGTGAACAGAAGACGGTGAGATAGGACTATATGTTAGGCCAGGTATCCAGGAGAAACTTTACCAATAAGCAGGCATTATAGAAAGAAGAATTTGGTTTGATAACTGGACTGAGTGTAAACCTGCGAACACTCTGAGCACCACGGACAGCGCCCGAGTCCCCATCTGGGTTTGAAGCGCTTCAGCATCAAAAAGTAAATAGGCTCGATCTTTTTCTATTTTCATTTCACTTCAGACATAAAACCCGGTTATTTAAGTAGAAAATTGGTACAATCCGAGATTTAAAAAAAACAAACATGAAAAAATCGCCTCCTTTGCCTTTTATTTTACGCAGAAACTTTATTTCATCCGACTTTCTGAGTGGAAACGGAGCGTTAACTTCTATTTTATTTTTCTAGTGAGAGATAGAAATTGAAGAAGAAGAAGAAGTAGAAGAAGAGAACATGATGAGGACTTACCGGGTTAACGGTGGCCGGTAATGGGGGTTGTCTCAGCCACTGCCACTGAATCAAAGAGCCTCAGCAAGACAAGAGGCGAGACCTCTCTCTCCTCTCCGGCCCGCCTCCCTCCACCTCTCTCTCTCTTCCTCACTCTCTCTCTCCCTCGTCACCCCCAACCCTCCGCCCACGTCACCGATTCAGGTACCTCAGTTAATTATCAATCGGCAGCATCCCCCCCCCCCCCCCCCC
>LKNJ01000579.1:99347-148516 GCA_002120245.1 Maccullochella peelii
CCCCCCCCCCCCCCCCCTCCTGCTTTGGTCATATGCCTCCAGGCTTCACTCGACAACTCGCGGAGGTGGAGGGGAAAAAACGCAGAAAGATAACTGTATTAGAAATGGTATGTGAGAGGCGAGGCGCTGCTGGTGGTGTACATTCACGCATCAGTGCACGCACAAGCTGCATCCACTCACAAGTCACCAATCACGTCCAGTGTTGCAGTGTGTGTGTGTGTGTGTGTGTGTGTGTGTGTGTGTGTGAGCTGGTTTACTTTATAATTATTAAGAGCAGGAGGAGGTGGGAAGGATTTGGTTGCTGTCTGGCACCCAGTGGGACATTTTATTCTGTTTAAATGGGCTAAAAGTTCTGATATTAAGCACCAAAAAGTCCGAATTTGAGAAGAATTCTGACTTTTACTCTCTGAATTTCCATCCATGTTTTTCAGAAAATTTCCTCATGAATTTATTTTTAGATTTTTCTGATTTTTTTTTATCTCAAAATTCTGACTTTGATTGAAATAAGTTTTTTTATTTTTTTTTCTGAAATTTGACTTTTAAAAACCTTTATCTACAAATACCAACTTTATTTTCAGAATTAACTTTACTCTCAGAATTATGACTTTATTCTGAAAATTATGGTTTAAATGTCTTTTTTATTTTAGTTTTTTACTGAAATTTGACTTTATATAGAATTACGACTTTATTCTCAGATTTTCTAATATCACAAACTTTGTTCTCAGAAACACTTTGCTCTCAGAATCTGACTTTATTCTGACTTTGATCTGAGATTTATAACTTTTAATCTGAAAATTGACTTTAATATTATGAATTGACTGATTGCCTGACATTGTCTTGAATCCACTTCACTAATCTCAGAGGTTAGACCTTTTCTCTGAAATCTGATTTATTACCTATCATATATCAGAAACTATATCTTACACTTGTCTTGACTCTTAGGATTTGGAGAGTAATGCCATAATCCTGAGTTGGACTGCAGAATTCAGACTATCTGACAAAAAACAGCCTTCTGTGATTTCATCTTCTTCCACAGAAGCACATTAAACACCAACATCAACATTGTTTTACATTCAATTTATTAAAGATAAATTAATTTGTCCATTCCTTCCATAATGCAACAGTCCCATCTCCACAAAGGCATCACAAGGAGGAAAATTGGCAGTGGCAGTTTCAGAATATTATCATTTTGTCATTTTGATGCCGTTTTAATCGTATTCACAAATGGGTTTCAATCTGGTAAAATCTGGTTGTACCAGATGGTGAAAATGACCACATTAAAACGTCCCAGACAGGTGATTTGACAGCGAAAGGAAACAACATCAAATTGACTTTCAAATACTTTGCTGTCATTGCCTGAAGTCCACCGTCCTCATTCACTCGGTTATTATCTGGCGTGTCAAAGCTCATCCATCTGGTGTGCAGACTGAAACCACCGGCAACATTTATTTGTCTTAGCCAGCTTCAGCACTCTTTGATCAAGGTGAATGCTGTTTGACCAAGGTCTGCTGTTAGTGCCTTTTTATAGCAGAGAGCTTCCTCGTAGCCCCCAGTGGGGCGAGGCGACATTTAACTACAGTGAAGTTGTTGCAGTGATCCTAAATAGCCACCAACCAGCAGACACACAACACCACTTGTTTTATGGCTCAGTGTAGTCACGTGATTTCCCGAGGTTCACGTTTTGTTTTCTGTGATCTCACCAAAGCAAATTTGGTTAAAATGGCAGTTAAGCATTGTGACGTAACAGTTACCTCATCAAAGCTGCCGTCAGTAAAGTCAATCTGAGGTGTTAATAACATAAGTCAACTTAAGTCAATTTAGGTTTATATTCAAACAACAAAAACCTGCGTTCTGTGCCATGTTTATGAAGATGTAAAACATCTGAATATGACTCTCGTGTGAAACTTTATATATTTTCTCTTTCTGGAGCTCAAATCCGTTAAAAACAAAACAGTTTCATCACTACCTAAAACCTTAACATACACTGTAGTTCAGTAGCTCTTTACAGTTAAAACCATTTAATTCCTAATTCCACACTGTCTGAAAGTGCCATTTATATATATATATATATTCAGTTTTAGCTTGTTTTAGCTTTTTGAAATATTGTATTTTATATATACAATATATATATATATATATTGCATTTTCTAGATGTCTTGTGCATCATTTTAGACACATTCCCCCAAAGGTTTTTAGTATCTGTGGAAGCTGCACTAGAATTTGAAATAATGTTGAGTTTATGCTGGCTAGTCCTCAAACAAGTTGGCTGTTAAGAGTTAAAACAAAGTATATAAAGATATACAGTAGATATTCTGTATTATAGTATCACATCTGACGCCAAGGACCATGTATGAATAGAGCCGGGAGTTACAAAAAGCTCAGAAAATGCCAGTAAGTGGACCTTGAGTTGAGATTAGTAGAAGTATGATGGTTTAAAAAAGCCTTTAATTCTGCATTTTATCATGATGATGATGACGTCAAAGATGACGCTGATGGCGATAATTGCAAGACATTTATCTTTTTATCTTTAAAAGTCCTTCAATCTTTTCTTGCTTGAGCTACAAGAAACATGTAACCTTTGATTTTGGGGTTGTGAGTTAACTCTGTATTTTTGTATTAAAGGGTCACCTGATATATCCGTAGACGTAGGGAAGATTATGGACTCTTGAGTACATGATATCACAGGTGTCTGCACTTTTACATCTGGACTTCGGTTGCACTTTATCTCACACCCCAGACAGAAGAGGAAGTGGACCTTAATTGTCCACCCATACTTCACACCAGTCATGTGATCTACTCATGCAGGCCTTAGGAATAAAGTGTGATCAACTCCACTGCGCCCCTGACAGCACCGCACAGATAATATACCAAGCAGACAAGAAAAAGGGCACGGAGCTTTTGATGAATGTCTTTCCACACTGGATGCTCCGGAAGTCAGCATTTGCAAATTGGCCCCTCCGTTCGTCTGTCAGTCAAAGTGGCACATCAGATGGCACGCTGAGCGCAAAGGGAAGAGGAATTGTCCATTAATGTTAAATGGATCCGAGTGCGCAAAGCTGGCTTCAGCAAAAAGCGCTGACAGGTAACGACGGGGTCGACACTGGCTGAAGAATAATGAGACCATATTTCCAGAGAAGAATGAAATAATGAATGACACCAAAGAGATCCCGGAGTTGGCTTTTCACGCCAACAGCACAAAACAATCACACAGGGAAAGTAACGCAGCTCTTTACACCGCTGCGGGAAGGCTCTTGAAAGCACCCGCCTTGTAATTGTCACGTTGATTAGCATCACGGATATTTGCCCCACATTCTTTCTCTAGTATCTAGTTGGTCTATATTTTGTCTTTCAATCAGGGATTTTATGTGGGTCTTGGTTTGGCTTAGCTCAGAGCACCAACCAAAATGTCTGCCCCAGTTCTGGTTGCAGAGGGGAATTGCTCTCCTCTGACACCGGCCCTGTTCAAGGGTCCGCTCCGCCGCCTTTGTTAATGAGCCAGGCAGCCTCAACATGTTTCAAAAAGCTCAACGCTCGATGCAAAGTGAATCTTAACACCGTCTTTGGTATGTCCGTGCAGCTCATATCCTGGTGTCTGATCCTCCATACTGTGCCTCTCCACTTAAAGTGGTCCCATAATAATCTTTTACTTTACATCAAGTGCATAGGCCTGCAGAGATATATACATATTGGACTCCCTTAAATAAAAAGATTGGGTTACTTTTATGACGATTAGGTGGGTTAAATTATTTCACAAATTGTTGTTTACACAATTTATTCATATGTTTCTTTATTTCCTAATGCCTTTTCTATGTATTTAATACTTAACACTTTGGGGTTCCATAAAAAGGAAGCCTAAAAACATTTTTATGTCAGTGATGCTTCTTTCATGAAATATGCACAAATATTCCAGAGTCACAGCAGCTTTTTACTCGGTGGTGAGAGGGGAAAAAAAAAAGGATTTGATTGACAATTTGACTTGCAAATGTTATTTATTAATTGCAAGACTCTCTTGAGGCAGAACAAAACATTGCAGTTAATAGATAATATTTTAAGTGATGACAGGGTGCCGGTGCACTCTGACTGAGCTTGTTCTACTCTGCCAACCCACCTGTCACCAAGACTTTTTATTTCCATGTGGCAGAGATCCCGATGAGCTGATGAATTATTTACTAAATATTATGTAAATGGTGAAAATCTTTGTTGAGCTGTTTTCGTGGAGAGTGCTCCTAACACTCTGCTGGGAATATGTCAGTTTGAGAAAACGGTGTACTTGATGCAGCTGGTATGCATGCTATATTAACACAAATTAACCATTTATAGGGAGTGTTTATTTGATTTAGTACAGTGCAGTACCGCCCATGTGAGCTACAGAGATTTAAAAGTTACATGGGAAAGTTGAGAAAAGCTTTATGTAAATGTCCTCTGGTGCAATAATAATAATTATCTTTGTTTATTGAGCACTTTTCAAAATCCATGTTACAAAGACAACAAAATAATACAGTGAAGTCATAAAATTTAGAAAACAGATACAAATACAAAATAAAAACATTTTAAAGGAAATAAAAGACAGTTCAAAGAAAAATTAAAACTCACGTAAAATCAGGAAAGGCTCTCCGATAAAAGTATGTTTTAAGAAGGGACTTGACGGAGCTCACTGACTTTGCCGACCTGATCTCCTCGGGCAGATCGTTCCAGAGCCTCAAACAGACAAAAGACCTCTGCGCGAGGATCTCAAAGAACGTCCCGGCTCGTACTAAAAGGAAACTAAGAGGTCAGAGATATAGCAGTGAAAAAGGCCATGAAGAGCCTTAAAAGTGATCAGTAAAATCTTAAAATCTGTTCTAAAACATACTGGGAGCGATGCGAGCAACGACCAGACGAGAGCCAATCGTGCTCGTTGTGATTCCCACAGAAACAGAAGTTGTTTGCTACTCGGCTCCACTAGTGGAGTGGGGATCGCTTCCAGCACAGATACAGGCTCGCCAGCTCAGGGGGTCATTAGTCGTGTTTCCATAAACGTTTGAAGTATCGCATTACAAAAGCTGTATGGAAACGGCAAAGTTCGATATGACTTCCTCAATTGCGCAAAAAAGTTTTCACGGATATGGAAACGCCTTTGCCGAATAAGTTCTGATGTAGCAAACGTTTAACTCACATGACTGATCAGCTGTTTCCGCTGAACCGCTTGTTCAGCATTGGAAACCCCCTCTCCACCCACACCTTTCCGACATCTATTTCTGTAACTTTCCGAAACTGACAATCCGTTATTCACACCCACTTCACACCGTGATTGGCCAGCTGTGCAGACGTGACGAACGAACCACTGTTTGAACTTCTCTCTCAAGCTTTCTATTTCCGTCACTTTGCATGTGAACGACCGAGTTGCGACACTGTGAACGTCTTCCAAGAGAGACTGTCTGGAAATGTGCCCATTTTCTATCATGGCCAACTTTTCACTCCGCCTTCCAGTGTGGCCGTTCGGAACAACTATGAACACTTTCCGACGTACCAACCACTTCTTCTCTAGTACAACCCGACCCATAAGATGCTGAGATGGTCCACTAATGGGATGGCTGAGGCCGAGACAAACCACTGGGCAAAGACATCGCCTCAAGGGGATGATCCAAGCTCGAGTTATGCTTAATATTTGATATCTTTGGTCAAGAGGTTAGGGTTACTGCTTCACACTTGGCTGCAAACCACCCCAGCGTGCAGTGGAGGTCACAGTCTTATGAAACCAACAGAACAACATCACTGGGAGAAGGCAGAGAGGCCACTGAACTGGATCCACTCCATGAAAATCACAAACAGACTGGTGAGAAGGTCAGGGCATTGGTAGAGCCCATCGTCCACTGACAAAATGACACAATGCACTGGAGTCCTGCCTGCCAAGCCTTTTGAATCAATGGCGAAACATCTTCAAATTCACAATACAAGGCTGGCTGATTATTCCGTTTTGACGCTCAATCAAAACAAACTGCGATGCTGTTTTCTTGAAAGAGGACTCAAGCATTTCGGGAGTCTCAATTTTTTTTACACCCATCCCACTTTTGTTGGTGTTCTAAATAAATGAAAACAAATGGAATATTTTGGATCATTAGACCCTTGGGGTGAATTTGGATGTAAAGTTTTCAAGGTTTTATTACAATGTTGGACGGCCTCATTGCTTTGAGGTTATTTTTAAGACATTTAAGGTAATTGTTTTTGAAAATGACCACATTGACCAAAATGACAAGGGCCTAATCTATCAATACATTTATTACCTGTCCATATTCATAGTACTTGTCATAGCACTAGCAGTGCGTGAATGTCCTGAATAGTGATAGCGTCCTGTGGGCCGAACAGTGGTTGGTAAAAGGTTAAATGGCTCTGTTCTGATGTGGACAAACAAAAGCTCTACGTTTGACTAAACTTCTCTAAAGACGTTCAGTCTGAGAACGACAGGGGATCAGGAGCAGCCATAAAAAAGTAAAACTAAAGTTTCATCAAACTTGGTAAAGCTGAGCTGCCAGAGAGACCCGCTGGTGTGTTCATTCCTGTAATTTGTTTCTATTTGACATACCTCACCACTCTGTGATGCATAGAAGGGGATTATAAACTGCACTTAAATTTTAATTTGGACCTAAATGACTGGATGAGTCGCACCTTAACGAATGCGTAATGAATTCCTAAAGAATGAAAAGCAGGGTCAGGGGAAATTAAAACTTTTAGCACCGTTGTTTGGTTTAAATGTGTGTTTTTCAGATGTTGCATAAAAGCAGGGTGTGAACTTAAGATACAGAAGGAGGGAAAAACTGTGGAGATTTTCTCAGAGGAGATCAGTGATTGCAGAGTAAACATCAAAACAGAACGTCGAGGAGCAGACTGTGTGTGTGTTTGTGTGTGTGTGTGTGTGTGTGTGTGTGTGTGCATCACACCAAGCTGTTTTGTGCTGAACAAACACGTATTTATGAGAAGACATCTGGCCGTCAGAGTTGGTGGCCAAATAAAGTGCAGTTTTAAGAGTGAGCACTCCAGTCTTTAAGAGGGACATTGTAGCAAACTGATATATTTCTGCTCTACATGCAAAATCAAATAATGGTAAATTAAAAAAAAGGTTATTGTTGTAGCAAAGGAGAAACTTCTTGGTAAGAGCTGTCACGATTGTGCGTCCTTATCATGCTGGTTTGCATTAATCTGCGAGACAAAGGAGTGTAATGACAGATGCCAGAGGAAACAGAGGCCTTACAATTTTTCCTCCTTCTCATCACTTGTGCAATACTAATGATCAGGAGGAGACTAGATTAGAGGGTGTAAACTGTACAACAGAGTGCATTTGTCTTGTTTAGCCAAGATTGTGGTACTAAACTCAAACCACCTCTGCTCCGGCTCAACTTCAAATTGAATGCCGGGGCGATTGTTTGTTTCCAAGAGAAGCCCTGAATTTGCTGTAATGAACGGAATAATCCTTGGGCGCAGCGATTGCTCTTTTTCTGCTTTTGCTGCGTTTTTCTTAATAGCGCCTTTCATGATAAGTGATCACTTTCATCCGTGTTAGCAGCTGCTGAAGGAAAACGCACAGTGAGGACACACAATGAACCCTGCTGACAGTTGCTGGAGGTCACATTATACGGCCAATCATCGCTTCATTTGTTCTCCTTAAGTGCGTCATAATTGTAAAGGTCCGTGGCCAGTGCTCACGAGCGGTAATCATGAGTGACAACTTTGGCAATTTTTGCGGGGCCTGCATGCAGTCAGCACGCTGGAGCTGAAACCATTATTTCTGTTCAGCAGGCCTGACAGTATCTAGGGAGGATTACTGCAGCTTGCCGGTCCCTCATGTTGTTGTTGTTGTTGTTGTTGGTGTTGGTGCCTTGACTTCGCATGTAAGACGCACCAGTAAACACAGCCTGCAGCCTGAGTGGAGAGTACTGCCTGTGACAAAGTCCATTCTGTCAGTGGCATCCAATCAATAACAGCCTCAGCAGCATTGCACTGCAGGAGCCGGGAAGCAAAACGTGGAAAACAAGCCACCTCTCTTTTTCCAATCTTCTCTTCCATCTTGGGGGGAGGGGGGTGCTGCCTAAAACACAGGAAATAACAACAACAGCAAAAAAAAAAAAACATCTTGTCTCTCCTTCCCTGGGCTTGATCCCTCCTCCTCCCCCAAGAGGAGAGTTGTTAAATTGTAGCTGCATACTAACAGCTTCCTCTGAATCAATTACCATTTGGATATAAATGTCACAGCTTTGGAAACTGTCACTGGGCAGAGACAGCAGAGAGAACCGGTGGTTTATTAAGGATGAAATGGATGCTGAGGGTTTCATAAACACACACATTCTTGCCGTTAAAAAATAAAAAGACATATTTCCAATTAAAGTCATCTTTCACTTGGATATGCGGTGCAGGGGCAGGAAATAGGAAATGGAAAATCCACTGCCCACATTGTTGTGTTAAACATTTCCACACGGTGTGTGTTTTACAGCAGGTTGCTGTAATCTCCCCGGAGACTCCAAAGTGTGAGTTCTATAAGTTATCATGAAAACCTAATTACGCAGAGTAATGGCAGGCAACGAAAACATTCAGAGACACTATATATGACCTTTGCTCTGGCAACATAAGCTTTGCATGAAACCGAAACCAGAGAAGTACAGAGGGAATTTCCTCAGATACAAGCGGTCACTGTCAGCGTCTTGAAGAAAGCAATAAGGCCGAGTGATTGAAACGTCAATATAACATTTACTTTTAATAACCTAGAGGCAATAAGGACTTGACGTGTATTATGAGAAGAGGAATCTCTTAAGCCTTCTTCCTCCTCACATGGTTAGTGGACAGTGTTTGTTAAAAAGAAAAGAAGGGCTGATGCGCAGGCTACAAGATTGGAGTCATTGCTTTGACTTCGTTCAGAGATATTGTTTCTAGGCTCGGGCTGCAAAACAGTGGAGCTGTGTAACTTAGTTTTTGTGATATTGTGAGTCTATATGCAGGGCGTGTGTAGACGGCAGGCCTGCCAGTTTAACTCTGAAGATTTTGTGAGCCTATGAATATATCCTCATACCCACTACCTCAGATCGCAGGATGTTTTTTGGATTTTTTTGTCTTTAATACAGTTTAAACTGGAACTGTACAGGGAATGATTGTGGGGGGGTTTCTAAGTTCAGTTTATTTGCCCGAGGAAAATGGTGGAGTCTCGGCCCTCATCCAAGTTTGGCAATTTTTCTTTATTCAGTGCCAATACATGTATTTTATTTAACAGTATTGGTGATACTGATACCAATCCGCCCTTATCAAAAATATAATGGTACAAATTGTTAGAATTACTTGGTACACACAAGTCTTTAATTTAAATCACATGATGATGATCACCATAATACAAACACTAGCTGTAACATACAGTTTATTCAACACAGTCTTTGCAATAAGTTGGTCTATTTAAACTGCTATTACTGCTTGACTTGCTTGACCAAGCTAGTGTGAATAATATAACATGTGTTAACGTACATTTTGGGGGGTGATTTATTATTATCACTCCCAGCTTCCACTGCTGCTTTTCTTGTTGCTTTATATAAGCCTCGCTTCCACCAGTTTTGCTTCAGTTTGCTGTCGTCACCCCCCAGTCTCTGCTACACTGTGCTTGGTGTACGCTTGCTGGGAGTGACAAGATCACAGCCTAGTCATCTAATAACAAATCTATACATGTATGTATAGATGTATACACTTTATAGTCACATAAAGTGTTTCACATGAGTTTGCCGACTAAACTCAATGTGAGATGAAGAAAACAAATGCAAAAGGAAGATGCTTTGATGAGCACGTTCTTACTCTTTGGGATCAGTCTTGTGATTTTACACGATGTTCACTGTTGAATCGACGGCTGAAGCGTGTCATTTCAACTTTTCCATACTGATGAATCCAGTTTTATGCAGCTAGGTGTGAGGATTAGGTTATAATATTCTCTCTTCCAGGCATACGGTGCCTCCTCCTTACCCACTGCAAACGACCTAATTCCTTATCGAGACTTGTGTCCCAAAATTACACTGCCAGGCTGACAGTGCTCTGGCATGAGCTTTTAACAGAAATATGCCCCTTGTGTTTAACAGTGTGCATATCTGTGTATTTATTCTGCAGAGTGTTGAGACAGAGTGTGTTCTTTCTAGATTCAAGAGCAAACTTTGAACACAGTGGTGCACATGTGGCAAAGCTAAAGAACACAGAACGGCCACATGTCACCAGATTTGGCAAAAAAGAGCTTTTTCTCCTGTGGTTTGTAAACTCAGTTATGGCACACGCCCTGCAGAGCTACATGGGTGTCTTTGCTTTCTCCTTCCCCCAGTTATTGTTTTTAAACTGAATTTTAACTTGTTGGTGTGTCTCCGAAGGAAAATGAAATCTAATCAGCTTACAGTAAGTACAAATATTGAATTGTGCATATTGCAGAAGGTGCAGGGAAAATGTTTGGGTCCGGCAGCATAAACACAAAAGAATGAAAAAGAATGAGATGATTAAACGTCGGCCGAGGAGGAAAATGTGAAACTCTTAGAGCAGAAATGTTCCTGCCTCTGCCCTTGCTTTTGTTCACACTTTGTTCAGCACATGTCAGTCTGCGAATGGCTGCAGCAGGAAGATGCATGGAGCCGGCGCTGGCATAAGATGATGACTGATATGGTCACATCTCGCTGCTCACGGAGGACGAAATATAAAAGACGGGATCCCCATCTAGCCAGAAGTGAACTTTGCTTCATTTTGCCCACTTAATGGTCCAGCGCCACCTGCCAGTCAGCCTTTATTACCTCCATCACTCCACTTAATCAGAAGTGCTGGCTTAGGAGTCCCTCTAATCAGACCAATTAGACTTTAAGGCCTTGTCTTTCTGGCGGATGTCCTCTTACATCAGGAAACTCTTTGGCTTCCTCCTGCCTGTCTGGCAGAGGCCCAGCCAGGCTTTCAGAGAACAACCTTGAGCATTTTTTTTCTATTTTTATGTTCTACATAACCTTTATTTAACAACGGAGGTCAATTTAATCTAATTGTTACTCACGATGACAGTTGAGGGGTTTAAAAGGGACTTGGGTTCAAACAGAACACACAACAGAGCTGTATGCCAACAAGACAATTAAATCACTAACAAAAAATGGCGTTCTGCAATATTTTACCCATTCTCTACATTTTTGTTTCCTTCACAGACACTGACGGGTGACTCCACACCAGTGGCCTTGGCATCGTGTCTATAAAGCATCCGTCACGGCTCTGGCAGGCTTCAGTCAGTCAGATAAGCCTGTGAAACCTGTCTGACTAAACATCAAATGAGTGTATTTTCACACTCTCCAGTGTGACAGCCATGCTAAGAGATTTAATCACCATAAACAAGGCACACATGGTTTATAAAGTACATGCTGCCAGATTTCATGGCACGAGGGAGCATTGATTTTCACAAACATCACAAGATCTAGGTTCATATTCTCATGGTTCGCGCTGCAGGCAAATCATTTCAAATAAATTATAATATGAAGAACTAACTCTTCCTGTGACCTTGTAATAGTTTTTGACATTTGAGATTTCTGAAACATGTTTAATCTGAGGATAATCACGGTAAATCAGACAGCACTATCCATCATAGCCAATTGTAATTACCTGCATATAGATCACTGTCACATGAAAAGGGCCATTAAGGGGAGTTCTGTGTGTGAATAGAAAACATTCAATCAAAATGCCACAGGCAACACGACCGGCAGCCAAGAGCAGTGATTGAACAAGAGTCCTAACCAGGACATCCCACGCCGATGGCATCGTTCCCAGGTGGGCTGGCTACGTGTGACAATCACGTAAACAGGTCTATCAGCATGGGGGGTGGTGGAGGGATGGGGGGTTCGTTCTGTGTTTGTCCAGCTTGGTTCAGCTGAGCTAACAGCCAGGCCAAAAAAACACTCGGACAGGGTTAGCAAAAACACCATGCTTCATTATTAAAGGAAAATTATGATTATTTCTTTTCAACCTGGACCTTGTTTTCCTAACTTTGGCATTCGTTTCTATCTGTATGATTACATTGTACTGATCAGTTGAGTCGCTGATATCTGGTCACTGGACACTATTTATCAGAAATGGTTTGTTGAACTATATTGACCACTTGTCTTGAGAATAGAGCCAAGACTTTGGTTCAATGGTCTGTTGAATTGTAAAACTGCTGTCAGGTCAAAGTTGAGGCAGATAGTAGCTCTGCAGAATCTAATTCACGCTTGGACAATGGAGAGTTTGCATCCACAGGATAAATCTGATCTGACCAAACCTGTTTTATTCGGACTCTGGTGAGTTTGTCTGTTTAGCGCGGTTTGTTTAGGCTGATGTGAAAGATGTCATTTGTATTCTGGTGTTGACTAAACCCCTGGACAGAAACTGCCTGAAAAAGGAGGGGTCTCAGTCTGCTTCCAGTCGGACTCTGGTGCGGTTTGTTTGTGGTCTGAAAGCAAACGGACCAACACAGCATTTTATGATAGTATAGATTTGTGATTTTAGCATGAATTCAATCTAAACCTGCTGATCATGAACCGTCAAGGGAGCGATCTGATAAGTGATCTGCATACACATTGGTTGCAATTTTTTTCCTGATCTATCAGAAAGTGAACGTGTGTCCTACTGAATGTTTTTTTGGAGTTCCTCCTTAAAAAGTGAGTGAAGAAGTGACCACACCACAACTATCTCATATCCTTATGGTACAAAATGCCTCTTTTTGTTGTCCTTTTCCTACCTATTCATCACTATTCAGCGCTGATGATGATGATGATGATGACGATGATGCAGAAACACACCAAAACTTCCCAATTAATTAGTTACCTGTCTGTCAATATGATTACATACTTACAGCTCTTGTTCATTTGTAAAAAGCCAGTGTTTTCTTGGTCCGGAGCAAATGAACTGTAGGTGTCAAAACACCCCAAGAGGTCAGGCGACGATTGATGGGAAAGAAGAGAAGAAAAACCTTTTTTTTTCTGACTTTTCTCTAATCTTTGTTCTTTTTATCTTGTAAAAGGATAGTAGGGGTAGACCTCTTCACAGCTCTAACAGTTAGAAATGAAACAAATGAAAAAATCTCTCTTTGGTTGAACTGCTCACAGCTCATATTCCACCTGTGATGACGGGGTCACCAGCCCAAAAAAAGGTTGGAAACCACTGCTTCAGATCGCACGGTTAAAATGAAGACTTGGAGTGGAACTGCTTACTGCATCTACGGTGATTACACTCAGTAAAGATTGAAGGTTATTGTGCAGATCGAATAGATGGAGCTATGAATAAAATGAGTTAATAAAAAGCCATTTCACAGAGACTCCAATACTGCGGACCATAAATTAGTGAAGGAAAAACCATCTGTATGCGTAAAGAGAGAGCGAGAAAATGAAGTGAAATATCCAGGAGAGTGTTATCCAGCAGAGACTCACTGCTTTGGAAAAGAATAGAGGGCGGTTCGTTCGGAACTAATTGATTTATAAATTTACTCGAGTACATGAAAACCCCGACATAATAACCATGGAAACAGAAAGACATACTGTTTTATACAAATGCTGTTTTCAAATTCCTGTTAAGGTCATGTTGCTTATTCCAGTCTCAATATTTTTCTTTGAGGAGGCAGCGGTCACTCTGCAGATGATTCCTGCCTCTCTAATGAAATTACATGGAATTCCACTTATTGTGTGATGGAAGGGGATATAAATGGCGTGCATACAGTATGTGAAGGTACTGTACAGAATATAGGTCGAGACGGAGATATATTCACCATATCTGAAAGCAGACGCGTACACTTTTTGCTTCTATTAGTGCCTGACAGGCAAATGAGTGGTGTAAACTCAAACTGTATTGATTATGAGTTTGTTATTGCCTCTAGCAAAAATACCCAGGAGGATGTTCTTCCCTGGGATTATGGCTATGATGTCGGTGCAGCACCAAAGCACCCATAATCACCGAGAACATCCTGAAGGTTATTGCAGCTTTAATACAATGCCTGCCAAAGTCTGTGTGCACTCTGGAAAGTTTTCTCCCAAGCAGTAAACATAAAAAAATAAAGTTAAAAGTAAATGCCATATAAATATAGGTGAGAGAGCACATCCCAAGGGGCAGCACAATCCTCTAAATGTGCTGGTTTAAGTTTTACATTTGAATCTGATCTGCACCAAACTTTGCATTGTAACAATCATGCAGATGTTTAGACAATGAATGAATATAACGACTTTATGAGGATGAATTGCACAAACTTTCAAGCTAGACAGACTAATCTTTAAATCTATTACATACATATGCATAAGAAAATGGTCTGAGATAGAAAAGTCGTAAAAATATATTATGTAGAAGAGTGGATAAAGTGCAAAAAAAAAGCTAAATATGGAAGATTGTGTGAAGGCAGAAATGTGGCTTAAATGGACAGAGAGGTGTTTTGGACTGAGGAATCCAGCAAAGACAGGTTTGCTTCTAAGCCTCACAGTTCAGGAGCTCTGATCAAAAAACTCTTCTCTTCTAAATTACCACATGGCAGCGCTATCTGCACCAAATCACATCCTATCACTTGTTCCTACAGGGCCACGGCCTAACTTTATACCCCTCTTCACAGAAATCTATGAACCTTCAGATATCCTGCTAACTTGCAGACAAAATGGGACCAAAGACGGAGGGAACCACAATGGTTTGTGGAACTTCAAGAGTTGGCACGAGAACCAACAGCGCTTGATTCACCATCAGTTTGCTCAGCTCATTGAGAACAGAAGTAGTTCAATGAATGAGCTAAAAGCTACAGAGATTGATTTGGAGGAACACTCTGGATTTAACTGGTCTCTTCGTAGATGAAGGTAGAGATACCCTGCAGAACTCGCAAAGGATTAGACCCAAGCAAGTGTCGCACAGACAGGAAATAGATGCCGTGTGTACAGAATAGATTCACTACAGAAAATCATGGTGTATACAACTATGATGACAAAATGTTTGTAAAACATCGAGTGAGGAGGATGGATCCAGCTTCAGGTGTCGTCCACTAAGTAGGATCTGAGCCACACCGCCTCCTCTCCACCGTAGAGACCTGGAAAGAGGACCGGCCACACAAACACAGAAGAGGACAACATCATTTACACAGAGAGGAGAAACAAACAAACACAGCCATGACAGACAACAGGTAAGAAAATTATAGATTTTTTCCCTGTTGTTCGCTTAGGAAACATTATGTCTCCAAATCATGGAGTAACATATGGAGGTCACAAACAAGCAACCTTAAATGACATTATTTTATCTATTCTATGTGAGCATCAGCATGCTGGTCTGTGGTGGACGTGGCAGACCAACGTGGAGAGGAGCCGGACTGAGGTTTTGGAGCAGCGTGCAGTATGAGCTCTGCCCATCGGGTTTTGGTTTTCTTGCTGGGTTTCTCTGAACTGGGTCACAGCTGTGCTGCACACAGTGGCACCATGGCACATTTCTCTGTGAGTGAGGACTATCTGACGGCTGGAGGGAGAAAACGAGCGCGCTTGTTCAGCTGCTCCCCTCCAAGTAAGATGAGAAGAGCAAGAAGTCAGAGCAATAAATCATTAATCCACTATAAAGGGGCTGGGGGAGGAAAGGCAACGTCTTGCTGTCTTTTAATGTGTACCTCTGCCGCCTCGGTTTGGCCCTCTGGAAACGTGACAGAAAAAGTGGACAGAAACTAGAAAACATGGCGAGTCCAGAGAGGGGAAATAACAACGAAACAAAAAGAGTCTTTGAAACATCCTAGATGCTCTGCAGGAGCTGAAACCTCAGCTGGGTGTCAGTGGGTCCTAACCCTGCTTTGTCTCTTCATTCATCACTGGAGCTGTATTCGCTGTAAAAAGAGAAAAACATAATGCAAACTAACATTAGAAAGTGAACTTTTAGAACCATTTAATAATTAATGTATGCAAAGCTAATAGATTTAATTCCCTTCCAGCCTCAACTCTGGTGAGTTGGAGGTCTGACATTAAATGACTTTATCTTGCCCTCAATTACCGCGGAGAATAAAGATCACCGAATCAGAGCAGAAGTGACGCAGATGCCCAGGTTATAAATTTGTATAATCTATAAATCTGTTGGCCCAGATTGTTATTAAGACACACTCATTGTATTAATGGCTAAATCAAAAGCGTGACCACATACCTGAAAATATTTTTTAAGCAATCTTCATGATCAGCATTAATGTGGGGGTCTAAGGAGGTCAGGTCCAAAAGGTCTTTAAAGCCTAGTTGAAGATTTGAGAAGAGGAGGATCAGTTTCCCTCCCTGCTGTCAGGAGGTAGCAGCCTGCTGCGACGTCCTTCTGCGCTCCATCTTTGATTTACAAAAAGGAAGGAAAACGCCACCAAAACAGATGCATTCTTTTTTATTTTTCTTGCTCATGTTTTCTCTTTTAACTTGGTCTGTGTGTCCCTGGTTACTCTTACTTACTCGGCTATTCACAGACCACGTACACTGTAACCGTTTTGTTGAAATTAGTTTCATAACTACCCACAAAAACTACCAAAAACAAGTGTCAAGTGTCTCTAGTTTCAAGCTTTATTCAATTGAACTTCCATACTTAAGGCTATAGGACTGAATATTCATATATATCATTTCTGCACTTTTTGTGTTTGATTTGCACCTGGCATTTCCTCAGAGCTCTGACTGGACTTGTGTTGATCATCATGAAGCTCTGTTAACTCGGAATAACTGGACGTATATTTCCACATGACAGAAAGGAGTACACAGGTCTTTATTTTCAATATTATTTCCGTGCATACACATCTCCTTACTACGTTGCATGATTGTGTGTTGATGCCATTTATTAGCTTTTTCCATACACTAAACATAGACTTGGGAAGGGCAGTTGTGATATTATAAGCTAGCAATTTTTTTTTCATACTCCAACCATGTCTCTTTCTTGTGCGTCACAAAACATCACAAACAACCACATCTTTTCAGACAAGAGTCCACACCCATGCTAGCTGGCTAGCTTAGGAGTTAACTTCAGCACGCTAACATGCTCATAATGACAAAGCTAACATGCTGATGCTAAGCAGGTATAATGTTTGCCATGCTCACCGTCTTAGTTTAGCGTGTTAGCATGCTAACATTTGCTAATTAGCATTAAACATTCTGCAATGTCTGTAATGTCAGTTTATGACAAAATATTGTCAAATCGAAATTTTTACCTGATGATGGTCATTACAGGTCTTCCGGAGTTTGACATGGCTCCCTGTACCAAATTTCTTGGCAGTCCATCTAATAGCTGTTAAAATAAAATGTCACCCTCGTGGCACTAGAGGAAAAGTCAGAGGATCGCCAAAAAGTCATTGGAATTCATCCTCTGGGGAACAAGATTTCATGGTAATCCATCCAATAGACTGACCGACAGAACCACGCTGCTAAGTATGGCTAGAAATTAAGTTAAGCTCAGCATATCTGGTCAAATTGTTGCTATCACTGGTAGCCACAGGTGTTTTGACACCTGGCTGCCAGTGTGTGTCACCTTTTAAGGTATTTCTGCATTGGCCTCTCTACTAGTGGCGGCCAATCGGTGCCCACCTAAGCACTGGCCACCTGATCAACTAGCATGCAAACATCAATTCAATATTTTTAAGTTAACATCTCTGCTTTGGTGAACATTTTTTTGTTTTTCTCCGTCACTCGCCATCTAGAACTTTGTCAGTATCGCAGCAATCTGGGATGAGTTAGTAGGACTTTAAAAAAGACTCCCAAACCAGGAGGCTGCTATTTTTACACGCTGCAAGGGCTTACGTGATGTCCTTTTGAATGGAGGTCAGGTCCTCTGCTCACAGTCAGGTTCTTTGTTTAACTGCTGTATTACTGTAAAAAGGGTTAGATGGGCTAGAATGATGTGACAGGTCTGGAAATGAACTTTTCTATAAACACAAAGAGTCCATAGCGCACTTAGTGTACAGTCTTTGTTGGCTGGTTGTTCACTGTAGGAAGGGCTCTTGGATATCTGGTTTGTAGCCGTGACAGAGTTGTTGATGTTGAGAAATCCAGATGTCAGAGATGTCAGGTGTACAATTTGCAAATTCTACCTTGGGCTGCATTTTGCTTACAAATTGGGGAAAGCATTACATTTTAAACAAAACAATCTTTAAAAATGGTTTCTCATAAAGCGAAATCCTCCTCCGAAGAAGCCCAATGTCTCAGCTGTTGCCTGCAATCACCAGCTAATTGTAGCACAACCTCGCCGCTATTAGTCCTCCTTGGCCAGGCTTGCCATTAGCTGATTACTGCACACCCACTATCTTATTAATGTAAATCCCTGAAAGAAAATATGGCTGAGGCACAATATTTATTTTGCAGGCTATTCACATGGTACACAGTCTCAGTTGGCTCCAGTGCTTTATAGAGATTTTAATGAGTCTTAACCAACCACCAAAGAGGACGATTTATTATTCCATCCGGCTGCCTGCTTAAATGAAAAAAATAAATAAATAAATAAATAAGCAAATAAATTAAAAGGAAAAAAAGTGTTTGCAGCAAGAGGAGGCGCCTGCTGAGGTGAAATCTGCTGAATTTTAATTTGCTGTTTGGGAACAGAGGTAATCCATCTATGTTTGTATCTCAACAAATATAATTTAGGCCTCGCACTTATCTTGTCTGCACCAGGTGATATACAATGCTCTTTCCTTTGTTGACTCTTTTGTTATAAATTAATCAGTGAGCTTGTCCCATCTCTCATTATGTGGCCTAGGCGGTCTTCTTTGACTGCAGCTATACTGCATCCTGAGGAAAAAGAAGTATAATTGATAACAGGCCAACTTTATTGATTTATACAGGAACAATGTCTTGTTATCCTATTTGAACAAACAACCTATGAAATATTTCTACATGACGGTCCTTGTTTATCATTTGTATTTCTACAGTATCTGTTTTTCAGGGCCTCGTTTTTGTATCTAATTAAAATGCATTCAGCGTGCAGTATTGTGACAATGCAGTGAATGCAAATGTCCACAAACATCCGTTTACCACCAATTCTGAACTTCTTTTTCCCCATTAAAACCAGGGAAGATGTCCGCTGTCACCTCAGCACTCTTGGCTGCAGCCGACGTGAAGCTCCTCATCCCGCCTCATGCTGCTTGGGCACCTGCCAATATGTCCTCATTTCAGAAAATCGCCTGGGCTGATAAATGGCCACACTCTCTGTCACCATAACTAACGGAGTGCCGGCCGCCCATAGGGTCGACAGAGGTGCTCAATCTGGTGTGACCAAATTACATCTTGTAACGGCCGGTGGTATGAGAGCAGGGGCCTGCGGATGAGAGCCAGACCACATCCCTCCCCACTGGATCCTAACTGGGTAATCCTTCCGTCTCACTCTCTAACAGTGTTATCTGATTTACTGCAATGCTCCCCCCCCCCCCGAAAAAAAGTATGGAGCTAAGGGTGGAGATCTTTCCATGTCTTGAACCTTGAATCAATACTGAATCAATACAGTGAGCTCCTTTGTCTTCCTGTGTGAAAAGCGGCTGTTTTCTGCAGAGGTGTGTGGCCCTTATCTGCCTGCAGCAATCAGCCAGTCAAACCAGGAGCTATAATGGATTCATGTCTGTTAAATTAGCTTGTCATAATAAATTAATATGACCTTCCTAAATTGTCAGCAATATTTTATGTTTAACTTAACCCAAACAATTCCAGTGCCAGAGTCAAATTATTTTTCATATTACTTTAACCTTAACCATTAGTGAAGGATTTCTTCACTTCCTCGTAGAGAGTAGAGACTGGGGGGGATATTTGGGACAGGGTATTCCTGCGGAGAGGAAATAGGGCTAAATTTGGTGACATGTTAATTTTGGACTCTCCCCTTGTCCACTGGATGGGGTTGATTAATGTGGCGCCTTGTCACAGTGAGCTGGCAGAACCAGGACAGGCACAGAGATCCACCCTGTCCCCTCTCCATCGACTGTGAGTTCATGGCTCTGCAGTCACCATGACAACACAAACAAAACTATGAATGACAACATCTGGATGGTGTAGCCTGACATCACGAATTAGTCTGCAACCTCTCAGTTCATTTTCGATATCCAAGGGGCGTTATCAACGGGCGCAGACCAAAATGCCTCACGCCATGGAGAGGAACAAGCTAATGAAGGCAAAAACCATCTACGACTCTGCTTTTTTTAAAAACTTGTGAACTCAAACAGAACTTTTTCCTCTTGCAAATGTGTGAATACCCCCACCAGTGGGTCATTCATGTACACTCTTCTTGTAAACGCAACCCTGTTTGAAAGGCAGCAATGCTACACGTTGTATGTAACTGCCGCCATCTTAAATGTGAAGGGATCAATAACTTAAAAGATTCACCAACCATTGTATTAGTTATCTTTGGCCAAAGAGCCACCCATCAATCCATACACTGATGGGACAAAATACTACAGCTGGACCTCGTCAGTTATTTTTTGTTATGAAATAATGATATTAAATTCATTCCCATGATGGACTTTACAATCAGAATCACACTGAATTCCTCTGTTTACTGCTTTTTTCTACCATTTGTATGATAATCTGTACAAATGTTCTTTCAAGCAAATCTGAACAGGTTTAAATTGAGCTACTCTGTACTTAAATAGATTTGTATACAGGTGCATGCATGCCTGCACAGGAGACAAAAAGTAGCAACATCTCACTATTACCTTTTCTTATCTGCCTCAAGTATTGGTCTGTAATTCTGCTTGCTCCAGAGTGCCACAGTGCAGCTTACACAGTGCATTATGTGAGGAGAATAAACAACGCTGCCCCAAGACAGCAGTTAGACGACTAGCACAATGCTAACAAACCGAAGGTAAACACAGGCCTGCCTGTGCGAGCACCTGCTCATAGAGATTAATGTGGGCACTGGGGCCAGTAAAAACATCATTATCATTCAGTCTTATTTAGTTGGCTCTGCAATACAAGGTCGGGCCAGATGTTCTGTGGACAGAAAGAAGCATATCAAAAGTGTTGCATTATTATTAGGCAGGAATGTGTTGTATACACACAGATATACACATACACAAGGCCATTCTCAGCAAGCCAACTCGTTAACCAAACCATTGTTGATCAGTTTGTATTTTCAATTCAATCGTCTCTACCATCCGTGCAATATTTACAAAACCAGCTTTGATCAATCATGTAAATCCAATTAGCAAACTTTACTTTATTTCTCCTCATTGCAGAGGAAACATCTGCTCAGGTCATTGTGGATGGCTGCTTTTGTCACAACAAAGTGAGAAGAATCATTTAACCGATTTGTGAATAAAAAGCTACAGTACAATTTTGGGCAGTCCTGTTGTCCATGTAACAGGAACAACTGCTGGTTTGAGTCCAGTGCGTAATCGCGGGTTGGGGGTCGCGGCCTTAGGGTTAGAATGGGCCGGCAGAAGAAATCTGTGGCAGGTAAGATGAAGCAGTGGTTACTCCTTCCTCAATCCCAACGCTGAGGCGCCCTTGAGCAAGGCATTAAACCTAATAGCTCCGGTGGAGCTGCGGTGGCCAACAGATCAAACTCAGGTTGTACTCGGTAGTTTCCAAGTGTGAATGTCTGTAACTGTGTAAGTGTGAACGTGTTCTGGAAAGAGATTCAGGCTGGTTGAATAAAATCTCCCATGTTTCCTAATTCTCTCTGCTGTATTTTTTTCACAATAAAAGATCAAAAGCCATAAAAAGTATGTTCTAAAATAGTTGCTCTAGTGCTCTCTATCAGAACTAATTTCAGCTGCCTCAGTGGTTACTGTTAGTTCTTCTGGGCCCATCCGGTGCTTCTGTTGTATAATTCAGCTCCATACTATTTTTATAAAAAGAACAGGATACAAATTCATTGGTTTTACAGATGTGACTGTGATAAAGTGGTAAATTACTACCAGTTGTTAATCAACCCACTGACTAACAAGTAAATTGAGAGGCTGAGGCAGAGTTACAGTATGTTTGCTGAGTGGAAGGAAAACTAGCTTGCTGGTACAACAGTTCACATAATAACATCACTTAAGGAAACATACCAAAAACACATGACCAAAAATCTTAACTCAAGGTCTACTTACTAGCATTTTCCTGTTCTTCTTCTTCCTCAGTGTAGTGAGTTTGCTCAGTTATCATGTCGATAGCTCAGCTGTGTCTTGGTCATGTAATAACAGCTGTTCAGAAGATTTAAGATGTTTTTGTTATTGCCATTTGGTCAAACAATGTTTTCCAAAAAATGAATTTTGTGGCATGAAAATCATCCTAAAGCGTCACGTTAAAACTGCTTTAAATCAGTGTTTTTATAATGACAGATGAGTGTATCAAATGACAATGAGACAATGTGAAAGCGGATGCTGGTGAGAATTAACACCTGAATCTGCAGCTCTACACAGCTTTATAGTGAGTTTCAGCTCATAACTTGTTTCCACTGACCCCAAATGCCAAATAAATCTTTAAGGTTTAAAGAGTCAATTCACAAATAAATAAAACAGTATTGTTTATTGAAAGAGTTTTCTTTCAGTGCATTGAGCACCACAAATGACATTCCATTTACCTCCATTGAACTGAGGTGAAGCCAGAAGTCTCACTGGCAGATATCTTAAAACCTTGGCAAATAAAAATGTAACTATCTGCTTAGCTAAATGTTTTTTCCCCCCATATTTTCCTTGTTGCCAAATTTACAACGCCAGTGCCCAGTGACGCAGTTGTACGTTGAGATCTGCAGTACCACAGTAATGTTTTAGAACATATTCGCAGACATGATGTTCATTGTGTTGGATTACCAATTTCACCCAAGCAAAATTTGTCTCTGCAACTTGAGTTACATGTCATAGGAAAATGAATGGAAACCAATGCCTGCCTGAGGGGATAAAAAACACTTTTAAAAATCAAATCCCCTATAAACCTAGGAAAATAGTGTGGTCAATTACAGGTGCAATAAGCAAGATATTTATATGAAATTACACCTCAAATTGGAGCTGCAACAGAGAGGTACATCTCATTATTGCAATGAGATTGTGTAGATTCACCTTAGGGACAACTCTAAATTGCATCATATTACTGTAACCCACTGTGGTGCATGGAGTGCCCATTTAGCAGCACACCCAACATCAAAGAGCTGCGGCAATCAAAGAACTGATGTCAGTCTGGTAAAGGATCCATATGGAGAACAGGGGGAGTAAACACACCTGTATAAGACAGACAGCACTCCTATCTTCCTCAGCAAGGTCTCCATCAGCATCACTCTGACTTGTGATCTGGCTGGCAGGGATCTTGCGTGGCAACCTCATCCATCTTTATCGCTGCTCCAGGAAGCACGCGGTGATGGGCGTCGGGTGACAGGCGCAATAGAGCCGCCGGCTTTATCCGTCGGCATGTCTCCTCAGCTTCACCCTCTGAGAGCTTTGAAGGGCAACTTCCTCCAGCTGATAGCAGAGAGATAGATGCCTGGATGAGGCCCGGAGGCTGTTCCCCTCCTCCTCCTACACTATTACTTCATTCCCAACTTCATTCATAGTATTCATGTACAGGGCCGCTGCTGCCTTGATGCGTCTTGAGCTTCCAGGGCTGAGGAAGAGCCTGTTTAGTCTGACTTGGCAAAAAAACACCTTGATTTATTTAACAGCAGTCTATGTTAAACCGACAGAGGAAAGATTTTTGTGACAACTCTTGTTTTGAATAACGTGTTCTGACATGCACAATTTCTTTTATTTTTATAAATTAGCCTTTTATTGTTCTGACAGCTTAATTCTTCACCCACGTTCAAGCGACTGAAAGTCATCAAATGTGCAAATATTGATGAAACATAAAAGGAAGACCCACTCAACCTCCACCTCCCTCCCATAAAAAATCCACACAGTAAAGTGAGACAATTCAACTGGAGCCATTAAGATATGCAGCTTAATTATGAATGAGCTATGTGTGGGCGTAATAAGCATGGCTAATACAATGGCTCTTTGCACAATATGTGCCTCAGTGTATAAATTAGTGCCAGTTTAAAAGGAAAAGGGGAAACACACCACATTACACTTTAATTATGAAGCAATAATTACATTATATTTCTGCAGGTCACAGGTTGGTCTTTCATTGGCTTAAATGATGAAAACAGACATGGAGTCTGGTTCAAAAGTACAAGCAACTGTAGCCACTGAGGGTTTGGAGTTGGGAGTCAAATCCCTTAAATTAAACTTAGGTTTAGTGGCCTCGTTATAAATTATTATATTCATTAGCTAAAACTCTGAGACTGACATTTCAAAAAATGAAAATTCTTTAATTATAAAAAAGATGAAATAAAGATTCAATAAGAGGTTTGTTAGAGCTCAACAAATTCACCCCTCGGTTGGATGGATATTAAATGTAAAGAATGTGGTGAGAAGCAATTAACCATTGTTCTGTCCCCCCCCCCCCTACAGTTAGCTAAATTTAAACATCTGTTGGAATCATGATGACCTTCAAAAGGCCCCATTACCATGATGGTAGTTTAAGTCTCTCTTTTTATTCTGTATGTTTGTTTATGACAGTTCAGCAGTTCATCACACAAATTTGCCAGACTCAGAAGAGAAAATACATCAGTTTGATCTCTATGACACAAACATTACTAGCTTAGCTCCATCAAACGCAACAAGTCTTTTCAACCTAAACTACAAAACAGGTTGTTTGCCAAAATGGCCACTACGCGAGTTTTCTGATCTGGCGCTCCTATCAGCAGGATGACGTTGTTTGTCAGTGCCTTCCAAAACAGTTCTAATCACAGTTACATTACACACGGTCACTGATCTGCCACTGCTATTATTAGGGTGAACCTACTTGGTTAAAGGTTAGTAAAGGTCATGGTTAAAAGAAACTAGGCACTTCAGTGTGCCCAGACCTCCTCTTCAAGAGGTTTTGTGGTGCTATAACAATGCCACACTTAGTCCCAACCTACGTAAAAATAGGTTTTCTTAAGAGCTTGAACAATGAGAAATACTGTTTTTCTGTTCAGATTTTCTGGCGAGGACAGTCTTCCAAAACTTGAAAAATGAAAACTTCCTACAACTACTAAACTGTCTTATTTAGGCTACATGTTAGTTAGTAAGCTAATTCCCAAACCACCCATGAATCAGCTGACTTTTCTTCATGGTAGAGTTATGACTCAAATCTGAAAACCACAATGAGGAGGTGGGAAATCTCTCCAGTTTTCACTTATCACATTTAACTAGCACATTTAAATTAAAGTAATCCTCCAATATGTCACAGAAACAGAACTCCTATTTCCACATTTACCCACATAGTAAATCACCAGAGTTGACATATTTGCAGCAAAGTGTTTGGGATGCCTGAAAGGGACAAATACACAGCAGTGATGTTCCATTAACTTGTAATATTTTTACATGCTAGCGGCCTATTAAGAAATTCACCAGGTTAATTTTCTGAGCCGTTTCACGCCGGCTATCTATACACTTGTCAGCAAGAATTAATGTGCAAATTAGGCTTTGAGAAGTGGCTGTAGGCCTCTTTCACAGGTCTAATGCATAATGGTCATTGTAACAGAGGCTCCCTGTCCATAAGGAGTACTATCACACTGCAGCTGGAACCCATCATTATGCCTTCAGCCTAAACTGCTTTGTTATCACAGCCAGCCTGTGGAAGATTAAGGCTGTGTCAAAATAAATGGCCTGTTTTTAGTTTAGTAAGCAAACTTAAACATGGAGGTTGTTGCGCTTTTTGGTGTTCAACAACTGGAAATTATGATAAATTTCATTGTTGATAACAACAAATGTGTTTTCAAATGCCAATAAGGAAATGAAAGACGAGGAACGAAGCTGTTTTATTTTGAAAGAACCAAAGAATTGTTACTTTGACATCCTTGAGTACATTTACTAAAGTACTGTACTTAATTTGAGTATTTCCAGGTGAGTAAAGTATAGTCAGTGGTGGAATGTATTGAGTACAATACTCAAGTACTGTAAAACCAGCTAACTGTATATAAAGTGGTTAAAACTAGCTAACATTGCTAAATGCTACAAATCTAAAATTATAATAATATATAATATATCAGTCACAGACCCTCGTATTCTGCAAAATTTGTATTTTACTACTTACTTGTGACAGAGTATTTTTACATTTCTGTATGGGTACTTTCACTTAAGTAAAAGATGTGAATACTTCAATAGACATTATTTCATGTATCCTCTTAAAAGTAAAGACTATATATATTTAGGGCAAGAGATAAAATGTAGTCTGCAACCAAAAAATAAAAGACCTCAGTAGGAAATCCAAAGAATACTTGGCAGTTTCCAGGATATTTAATGTTCTGGATAGGATTTGTCATCATTTGTCTTCCATGCCTTACTGAGACATCCATCCCTGTCAAAAATGTGAACAATGAGGAAAACAAAACTTGTGGGCCATGATAAGCTGTCAGCCGTGGTCATCTAGAGGTAGTGCACTGTCTGAGCCTACCAAAGAGAGAGAATTTATCTGCCCTGTTACAAATCGAAACAAGCGTCTAGGCAGAACATTTGGGAAGCAATTAGTCATGTAACGTCAAGGAGAATTGCATCCAGGCAGCATTATGTGTGAGAATCCCCAGGTAGCTGGAAACCTGCTGGCTGTTACAAACAGGCTGCTGGTGAACATATGAAACTCAAACCCAGGCTGCTTCGGTGGTGGCAGTGCCAAATCAATGACAGCTCAAGTTTGAATGGTGACCTCCGATTGTCTCAAGAGTCATGTGGAAAAAGTACAACTTTCCCTGCAAAGTTTTCTCGTGCACAACATCCAGGTTTAGCCGAGGAGAGAGTCGTCTCTTGGCTGCTTTCTTTGCCCTTTATGAAATTAAGAGAGGGGGGAAAACAATTCCATCAGTAATTCCATTTTCCTCTTCGCAAACTGGATATTGCTCATTAAATATTAACTGACAGGCTTGAGCTTCCTTGCATTTAGATTATTGTTTTTTTATATAATTATTTATGGCTGACAGGTTAAGACTGTGTGCAGAATGTCAATAAGATCGCTTCAATTGATGCAAATTGAAAAGCAGGAAAACCACCAATAAGATGTTTTCTGAATTGTTTAATAACTCACTTGAAATTAGTGATTTCTGGGCCGAAATTACACTTTATCTCCAAATGACAACAGGGATTACTAGTCGCTGTAGTTAGTATGGAGTCCCAGAGGTGACAATAGGCAGTCTGATTAGTCAAACGTATAATTGAATACATAAATAAGTAAATAAGCAATAAAAGTGAATTCCATAATTTATATGGATTGTAAAATTGCCAAGTTTTGTTGTTTTCCATATAACATTTTTTCAGTTTTCTTACAATATTTCTCATTTTCCTTGTTGATTATAATGAGAAATGCTTGTCTAAGCGTGCTAACATTGTATTCATTGTATTCTGTCATTAGACAAACAAAACCAGACTACATCAAAAAGAGTATGCTGATAGTAAAACAAGACTCTAGCAGCCCTGTGAGGCTGCTGATGTTTTCAGCGGGTATAATGTTTAACCATTTTAGTTTTAGCATGTTAGCATGCTAACATACATTTGCTAATTAGCACTAAACACAGAGTACAGCTGAGGCTGATGGGCATGCCATTTGTTTTGCAGGTCTTCAGTAATAAACCAAAGTATTGGACAATCCCAGGTGGACATAAATGCCCGTACAAAATCTCATGACAATCCATCCAATAGTGGAGATATTTCATTCAGAACCAAAAATGTCAACCTTCCAGGGGTGCCAGATGAAATGTCAGGGGATCGCCAAAGTCAGTAGGATTCACTATCTAGGAACCAAGAATGTCTGTACAAAATTGTATTGCAACCCAACATATAGTATTTCATTATAGATATTTCAGTCTGGACCAAAGAGGTGAGCCAACCAAGAGACCAATTAACCAACACTGCCTCTAGTGTGGCTTAAAAAACTTATGTGAGTTTATGAAAATGTCACTTGAATCAGTCCAACACAAAAAGCCCCTGAAGGATCTAAATAATGGAAGCCAGACATAAACTCCACTGTACTCCACAGGGTGTCACATAAATCCAAATAACCTAATTTACAGCATATTTACCATTAAGCTGGTGCACTGTTTACTATCCATTATTTGCCGAACTTAAACATCAAAACTCATACTGTAAACTCAGTTATGATGAACATTAAATGAGTTTACCACCACTTTGTTGGCCATTTAAAGGCAACTTCTTATTAAAAATAGTTGATGAAAGCCTCCAAACACACTTTTAGTTTTGGTTTCTGGGAGACTAGACTCTCTCATTTTGGGGAAGATGCAGGGGTTCATTCCTATCACAGACCCACAGGGGCTGTGTCCTTTGAATGATCCGGCCCATGAATTAAGATACTAACTAATTATTAGCCAGTGAGGAATCAGAAACCCCCTATGACATCTGGAAATCTCTCATAATCATATAAGCAACAGTAAAAATGGGAAATGTTGGGAGGAAATTTAGTTTAATAAATTTGAATATATTTAACTGACTGTTATTTATTTATGTATTCAATTAAACTTTTTACTGATCATTAGTGAAATTTGTCGCTAGGACGTGACATCATGGCAGTCGAGGCTTGTGGAGTTTGAGTCTTCAGGCTTCACAAGAGTCACTGCTTGTTGGCATCGCTGCCTTTTCCCTTAGCTGTCCCCAGACACCAGTGTTGGCTCTGATCATAATGTACCCCAAGACATGCTCACTGGCAAGATTTGATTATCAAAAAGCCAGCTGAATTGAGAATGTACTTGCCATAGCTTGCTTGACAAGCTCTGACTAGCACCCGTCCACAAGGCTAGGGAATTATGAAAACCATTGATGGATGAAATATGAACATCAATCTTTCTCAGCTCCTGTCTGCTGAATAAATTACTTTTAAAGTTCACTGCCATGTTTGCAGACATGTGCTTCAGAAAATGCTCATGCCTCCCTGCGCAAGTCATCTTCTGAGTGGAGGAAAATCATCTCTGTGAAAAGCAGAGTGAGTTACAATGAGAACATGAGGATTTTTTCTGACAAGTTTTTGGATTGATGAGGAGTTTGTCCTGTTGAGTACATGAGGCATGAAGGCAGCGGAAAGGCAGGTTGATTGTCTAATGATTTGCCTTATTGTAAATCAATAAAAGACGATGCAGTGCTTTGAAAATGCCCCATCTGCAGTTCATTCTGACACTGTTCATAGTCTGTGGGGCGCCTCGTAAGTCTTTCTGCTGCGCGGCAGGGACATTTCTCAAGTTTTACAGGTAATGAATGGGGTTGTATTTCGTCTCTCTTGCCCTGAGCGTCCATAAATAATACACTTCTACACAATAGAGGGGGGAAAAGAGCAAGGTGGTGTATGACATTTTCTGAGTCAATCTTTCTTTACCTCCTATCTCTGAATCCACTGTTTCCAATTCGGGTCTTATCCCTGTATTAAAAGATGTAGTATGTGGACAAAATGTCTGGGACTATAATACTGTGTGTGTTGGTCTGAGCCAAAGTCCTCCTGAATTCTGTGTGAACAGTCAGTCTGGACCCATGAATTTTTTATGGAATAAGCACATCTTAAAATGCAAATACATGCTCTGTCCACAGAAAGTGAGAAAAAAAGCACAGCTAGACAGGTAGTAGTTTGGCATCAAGGTGCAAAGTGAGAGTGTTGAGCCCTTGAGGGGTGTGTGGCATGTATATGTATGTCTACGCTTATATTAAACCCTGATGTTGCAGGGTCAATACAATATATAACAATACAAAATGGTATGAAAATAAAAAACAAAACTTGATGCTTAATGTTGACAAAAATGTAAAAATGTGGAATTTCTGGTAATAATCATTGACAAATTAATAAACAAACATAAATATATAAATAATGAAATGCCTGAATACAAATTACTGCATGCATGAGTAAATGCTCTTATTTATTCTGGATATAAATATCACCCAAGAACAACAAAATGTCTTTTTTGTAGAAGAGATTGTTTACAGATGCAGACGGCATTTTTTGTTTCGCTGCAAGTGAATTTTCTGCAGATTCCTCCTTAGTCTGATCTTTCTCTGCCTGGTTGTAGGTCAGTCTTGCCAGGTGCAAGACAATTCTATTATTTGTACGATAATTTAGCCTCAGATTGGATGTATGATAGTTTTCCCTGAAATATGACCATTCTGGAGTCTTTGTATGATTATTGGATTTTTGGCATCCGGCGGCGCACACAAAAAAAGGAAGGGGGTCTTGTCAAAATAACCACCAGTAATTCAGAATCGCATTGATCCCAATACATGCCGTTTGTGACGCCAGATTGTTGAAGAAATAACCAAACAGTGTGATATCAAAAGAGTCCAAAACCACGAAATATTTAAGGCTAAAACCTACGGTTGGAATATTTGCAGCATATTAAGAAGTGCCTGAAATCAGCACGGTCATAAAGCAGTACCGCAGTCTATTAAAATAACCTCATTATGAGCCGAAGGCCGTTATAATACCTTGTCAGCCAGCAGTATGGCTAATCATCCACAGATTTACATTTTCATTACTCTGTGAGGTGTCAAGGGCCTCTTGTGCCAATCTCCACTTACAAACAAATGACACTGGGCCACATTAATCCAGCACACATGGAAGCATCAGTCAGCCTCATTATAAATATACTGGTGAACCACAGTGTATGGACAGATCACCGACCCCAGTGATGAAGCTGTTTGGCATGTTGAGTGAACCGAAGGCCACCCAGACAAGCTTTGGCCAAATGAATAACAAATACAGTAGTGTGACTGTTTTGAAATCTGTTGAATGGAAAGTGCTCATAATATAGGTTTCTCCCAGACCACAGCTACATAAAACTGCCATGAAATACTACTTTATCTATTTTGGTAATTTAATTTTCAATTTATACATTGTGCAAATTGCATCCACATGGAAAGGTAGCAGTTTATCCCTGTGTTCCTGTTCACCCTGCCTTAAAGAGCTGCTCATACAGTAAGAGATTCATTACTCTGGGTTACAGTGGAGGTGGTGAAAAGCAGGAATCACATGGAGTGTTTACAATGGAAAGGTTTCATCCTCTGGGAAGCATGAATGTGCTCGCAATTTGCCCATTTTATTTTGATACTTTTGGTGTGGAAATGTGTTACCGATAGTGGCCATAGAGAAAAGGTCAGAGGGTCAACAGAAACATAATGAATCATCCTCTGGGGACCATGAATAATCACTGCATATTTTATATCTGGCCATTTGTTTTCAAGATACAAAGTGTTCGTCAGCTGTCGGAGAGCATTTAGTAAAACAAGGCTGAAATCTGAAACTACAAACAGGAAAAACTAAGAATCAACAGCCATGCTAGCAGCTCCGTGAGGCTGTGCTTGGACACAGTGGGGCTTTGAGCTAAATGCTAATGTCAGCATGCTAACATGCTCACAATTACAATGCTAACATGCTGATGATTTTTACCATGGTCGCTACCTTAGCACGCCAACATTTGAGGAATATCACTTAACACAAAGTGCAATTGAGGCTGATGGGAATGTCATTATTCTTTTAGGTATTTGGTCATAAACCAAAGCATCCAAAGTTATTACAGTTCATCCTGAGGGGAATGTGAATGTTGATACCAAATTTCATTGAAATCCATCCAATAGTTGTTGAGATATTTTACTCACAATCACAAATATCGACCTCAGGGTGGCGCTAGAGGAAGAGTCAGGGGATCACCAAAGTCAGTAGGATTCATCCTCTGGTGACCATGAATGTATGTACAAAATTTCATCCAATACTGGTTAAAATATTTCAGTCAAAGTAGTGGACTGATCAACCGACAGCACTGTTTGGGGATAACAGATAACAGATAATTAAAGCGGACTAAACTGGGTGCATAGAAAAACAGCCTGTGAACCATCCTCTGGGGACCATGAACACCAATACCAAATGTCCTGCCTATCTAGATTAACTGACTTACTGAGAGAGCTGTCATTAGTCTAATTAAAAAGTCAACTCAGGCATTTTGGCTCCCTTTTGGCTACAATTTGGAGTAAATTATTAACTCAGTTTGGGTATTTGAAAGCGAAATAATCAAACATATTTATAAGCAATCATATCATAAATAGATTCCATTACTGCTCAGAGGTTTTTTGTTACTGTTGGAGTCTCTTTCAGATACAATTATCTAGAATAACAAAAGAAAACAACAAAAACAGCCAAACTGTCCGGCCATCGTCTCCTGACTCTGAAAGCATGGCTTTTGGCTCCATAATACCATCTCTCCCTCCGTGCAGAAGCAGTAAATATGGAGGCCCGGGCTCTCAGTGTGATCAATAATTCCTTCAGCCCCAGATTCCACACTGATGAGGCACTTTGATGTGGACCGAAGTGCAGGAGAGAGAGGCCATCCTGGGGGAGAAAATGTGAGGAAAAGAGGCTTCATTATTTCAGACAGCTGTCAGCGGGTCATATTCAATTAGCTCTAATACGTTTGTCAGTTTGGGAAACAAAGCAGTAGTATGGAAGAAAGGCTGGATGAATAAATAAATAAATAAAACCTCTTGTAATTTTGGGATCCACTCTCTCTCAGTGATACCAAATCAGAGCAGGATGCACAGCAGGCGGCCTGAGAAACATCAGAACAGGAGCATGTTGTGAAGCCAAAAAACAGAGATGCAATCAGCTGAAGCGCGGCAAAAGCAAAATATCTCTGATGCCAACAGACCCTTTTAGCTGCACTGCAACATGTTTTTGTGTCTCTGTTTTGAGACATGAATCGTGTACTGTAGCCCACAAAAATGTCACAATACAGAAAGGTTTTAAGAACCTTTTGGAGCTCCGATGCATAAAATGTTGGCCGTGTTTTGTGCAAATGTATCTCCAACGTCTGTGGAAGAGTACAAGCCCTCTTTTTCAGTCTCTATTTCATTTCACTGGATTGAATCATCTGATAATAAATAGTTCACTAACCGCTCTGTGCAAAGTGAAAGCGGATGCAATGTTTGCTAATTAAGCCTGTGATGAATGGCTATTCCAAAAAGCTAATTTAGTTTGATTTAGTTTAAATGGGGTTCATGTCATTTCAACAGGGTTGGGAATTTATCTAAAAGCAACTAAACCAGGAGCAGTTCAACTATTGAAATTACATTAGCTCAATTCGCCTCTTTCTTATGTGAATTAGGTCGTCAGTGTTTCCTGACACTGTGATTTACTCTATAAACAGCTGTTTCAGTCTCAGCATGTGTAAACAAACACCTTTCTTCTTCTTCGTCTTCTTTCTAAGCCGCTCCTTTGAGGTTTCAGCTAAATTAAATATGTCTTGAAGAAACTTGCAGACTTTAAGTGGGAAAATGTTAAGCACAAAACTGCGATGAGGACCGCAGTGGTGAAAATGCATAATGAATAAATCATAGAGAAAATAATCAAGTGATTTGTTGAATAAAACAACCCCACACACATTCATCACCTCCTACATGCACTAGATCTACTGTAAGTAATTAGTGTTTGTTTCTAAAGCAAGTCAAAAGAGCCTATTACAGCTGGTGAGGCAGTCATTATTTCTTGGACCTCGTGGAGCAATTAGCTCCTCAGAATTTAGTTACTTATACTCTTCGGTGCACTTATGGAATAAAAACACAGCACGTCAGTGCAGCACTTCATCTTCTCTGCTGTTGTTGGAAGTCAGTGATGAGATAGATAAGATAAAAACAGCCCGAGAAGTGCACTTAATAAACTTTATGGGTATAAGAATAGTGTTTTTGTTTGAAACTGCAGCTCACTTGAACCACAAAGTGTCTGAGCTCCAGCAGCCGTGGCATAAATTATTCAGCCCTGTTATATGATCTTATATAGAATAAAATTACATATATTTAGAAATGAGTATGTGATAAAATCAAAAACATCCAATTCACATGTGGGGACCAAAATTTCACATGTAAAATACACGTTCACATATCATGAATTGATACTGTAGTTTTTCCCACTTTCCCAGAGTCAGATGCACACAGATGCGAACGTGCATCTGGGTGACGCGATACTCCTTCCAGCCAATAGTTTCACACTATTCCACTTATCTACAGGTGATGATAGCGCGCCGAGAAATGCTAAAATGTGCCAGCAAAGGCAGTGAAGAAGAGTAAACGTGGATGTAAACAAACTTTTATAAAAAAGCAGCTTTGCAAATGTTTTCAACACATTTGTCAGGCCTCACGGACACACACACACACACACACACACACACACACACACACACAATGCATTTTGGTGAATAAGACTGAATGTAAACATAAACCTTTGTTTGCTTACAAGAAAACTCCACAGGGCGCCTTGGAGCACATCAATATTTAAGTACTAAATCGACTGTAAACTTTGTATGTGCAAAAAGTAAAGCAGCCTAAGAGGATGAATTCTGGATGTGTTGTATTTTTTTCTAAACCTGAGTAAGTTGCCTCTCAGTGTCTCCCGTCTCTTTTAACCAATTGCTCTGACGGCCTTCTCTGCCTGATTGGTATTCACCGGCGGTGCAGTTGGTAGCTTCCATTTCGTGTAAGTTCTGCTCTGCACCCCTGATTCAAATGACTTTCAATCTCTTTGTTCTGGGCAGCGGTCCAGGCCAGAGGGCCAGAGAATGATGCATTGAGGTGGTTTATTAATGTGATATGCTGCACAACCACCGACGACGACATTCATATTTCTGCCCTGCCACCTCTGAGCCGATCTGCCAGAAGTACAAGATCACCCCAAGGTACCGCTTCCATCAAACCATGCTGGTTCCTCCATAAAAGCTGCACCCACCGCCACCAAATCATCTGCTGGAACACCATACATCACACCAAGTCCTGGGTTCTTGCCATATTTCTCACTAACTGTGATAGAAAGTCACCAATTGAATGGTAGCGTTTGTGGTTCGTCAAACATACGACGACAATAGGAAGCTACAGGGAACCTCATGTGTCCAAAATGTCGTGTGTTAGCAGGTTCAAACAGCAGGAGAAGGAACAGGTTTGAAATTCACCCCATTTTTTCATAAGACACACATTTTTACACAACAATGATGCCTTGTGCAGCTGACTAGGACGTCAAACAATCCACGGCTTATGAAGTAGTGTTACAGAACAGAAATAAGAAGCGAAACAAGAGGAAACAATCTTGCACAAAGAGAAGAAGAAACATCAACAAGCACAGGTGGTATCAAGACAGTTCGCTGTCATAAAAAGCACATACATTGTATTTGTGAAACCAGATCAGATGATCAGATGTCAGTGCAGGTGGACATGTTGCTCCATGAGTCCTCTCTGTTCCTTCGTTCTTTTACCACATTGTTAATTAACCTCAGAATCATATACTGAAACACAGTGGTGGAAAGTAACTAAATACATGTACTAAAGTACTCAAGTCACGTCAATTTTATTTTTTATAGCCCCAAAATCACAAATTTGCCTCAAAGGGCTTTACAGTCTGCACAGCATGTTTGTATCTTGACCCTGGACCAGGAAAAACTCCTCAAAAAATATCTTTTAAGGCGGAAAAAATGGGAGAAACTCAGGAAAAGCGACAGAGGAGGGAAACAGACATGCACTAAAAGTTGCAGAGTAGACAAAAATAACAGTAAAATTACAGAATAAATTAATAAGTAAGCAAGTAAATAGAGAGCAAACATATGGAGGATATGGACCTGGGAAGACTCTAAGCATTGACAGGACCTGGACTACAAAAACCTCTGTGCCACGAAGGTCTGAAGAGGAAACACTCAAGGACGCCATTAACACAGAGGGAGAAGAGACAAGAGGATGAAGCTGTGAAAACACATGCTGTCCCAAACATGGGAAATTTGGGAACCACTGTTTACGAAGTTTTTGACTTGGGATCCTTTATAGCCGAGGAATGCGTAATCGCAACAACAGCATTGATCGTTTGCTGTTTCAGTTAAGTTGTTTTGAGTGTTTGAACAGTGTTTTCCTGACAATACGGCTGCACGAGCAGCGACTGTCGTCTCTCAGAAGCGAAGGCAGAGCTATTGTGGTGTTGACACTGCAAAACCTCATTGGAAGACGTTGCGGTGGACATCCCGTCTCCTACCGACAGTCTTTCCCTAACTTGAACCAAATCTAACCACGCAGGTGGCAGATCAGAAAATAGTCATATGAATCATTTCTCTAATGGTCACGTGTTTTTGGAAGGCGCTGACAAACATGTAGCCCTACTGATGAAGGGGTACCAGATCAGAAAGTGGTCAAATGGGTCATTTTGAAAGGCTATGGCAAATTTGTGATTTAGGTCAGAGTACTTGTGGCACAGGATGTTCGGCCAAAGTGTAATGTTCCCCTCACAGAAACAATTTAAGAAACAAAAATAGACATAACATAACTTTATCACATCGTGACCTCCCGTATTTATCCACTAAAGTGCTCTAAAGCGCTGAGGTGCATAGTTAAATTGGTAGCGTGTCTCCCTCTGCTAATCGTATCAAGGAGTTTTGCCACCAGATTTCTAAAACAGAAACAACATCTTCTCCTGGAGGTGTTCCCCAGTTGGATCAGGCTCGACATCAGGAGACATGAGGAGGTGGTTAACGGCAGCAGCGGAGGCCATTAGTGAGCTGTAGATGTTCAATTAGCGGTGAGATTCACACAGGTGGTGTTGATCACGATGTCCAAGGTGGAACAAGGTCCAGGGCATCTGCTGACTCCAGCAGCCTCTGCCAGGGAAGCTGCGGGTGAACATCTGTTCATCATGGAGCTCCAAATGAACAATATCTCCTTCCCACTTAACACCAATGGGAAGCACTCTGCCTCTAATCACTGTGACTGAATATTTTATTATCTGCCATGTTTCTCTTTTCTAGCTTCACATCTGCAGTCCCACACACACACACACACACACACACACACTCCAATGATCACCAGTGCAACCCCCAGATAGAACTGGGCTAGAGTACAGTATGTGGCTGCGAGTGGTGATCCTCAGCGGAGGAAACCCAGATACACCAGTGATAACCTGTATATCAAGCTCTCAATCTGCCACGCGCTGAAGGGGGAAAATAAATAGCCTTCATCTCGGTGAAAGTGTGCTCCCCTCGTCGGCAAAGTGGTAAATCTTGCCCATTGTGAAAGTGGGACATGCTGAAGCACAGAGGGGAAAGGAGACGGCGACAAGGGCACTGGAGCAGGACCACAAAGAGGGAGGAGAGAGGGGTAAAAAAGCATGATAGGTTCCCTCCGTCTGCAGCCGTCACGTTTCGCTTACATTATCTGCATTATTCAGATTCTCCCCTGGGCCACCCCGCTTAGACGACCTTCCCCTTGCGATACCAGCGCTGAGATTACACGTTGACAAAGCAATCAATGGAAAATGGCCCAAGTCTGGAAATGTCATTTTTGTCCTCATCTCTCCGAGTCTGTGGTTTTCCCTTCGTGCCCTCATCCTAAAAAGGAGTCGGTCATCCAGACCAATTCAGAAGTGTCCCATAATTATAGACTTGTCAGTACTGATTTTCATCAACAACTGTGCATGTGATGATCCGGCAGGAATGTTAATGAGCCCTCAATTGGAGTTAATCAGCTGCAGGCACCGCAGTGGCCGCCTAAGCAATCCCCCGTGGTCCTCTGCGCGACTGTCAAGTGTACACTCACAGTGCTGTGCATTGTGTGATGGGGCCAGTGGATGATAAGACGTTACACGACACGACTTTCCTGTTCTGTTCTGTCTCCGGGTTTCATAAAAGAAAAGTGCTTCCTCCTGCAAAATCTTTTATTTTTTAGTCAAAGTTTATGTCCACTCGCTTCACTACTCTGGACTCGGCGCACAATCCCTTCACTTAATTAGGAGAGCTATTTCTTCTTCAGACAGGCCTCCCAGAGGGTCATGGATTCAAAGAAATTCTTCAGCTAATGCGAGTTGGTGAGCACTTTGTTCATTTTAATGTGCCTCGGCTGGGAAATCTTTTGACACTTTGTGAAGGAGCTTCTGCAACAGAAAGGTCTGAGAATGTGAAAAGTCCACGGCACAGCGTGGCAGCGTAACCGAAACAGTCAACCTTAAAAGTCACTCCCTTTCTGCTGGACGCTTTGTTACCGTAATTAATTATGTGTCTCACTGTGTGTGTGTGTGTGTGTGTGTGTGTGTGTTTGGTGTTATTCATGCTGGTGAGAGAAGCTCAGTTGTAAATGTCATGTGATTATTGCATTGGCGATGTGACAGATCCTCAGGAGATGGTGCAGAGGTGACTGGGAGTTTAGATTAGGACTTGCTGAGGTCAGTGCAGGTGGACATGTCTCTCCACGACTCCTCTCTGTTCGTTCGTTCTTTTGATACGTCGCTTAATTGACGTCAGAATCATACACTGAAACACAGTGGTGGAAAGTAATATTGAAGTAAATTGCATTGTTTTACAGTAAATTCAACTTCCCAACAGTATAAAGAATAGTTAACATCACGTCGACTAGCTACAGTATTGTAATATTCTCGGAATGGTGAATTATTCAGTAATGTAACACATAATTACATATAACATAACACTGACTGACTACCATGCTCCACTTACGTATTTTCATTTAAAGTAGTAGTATTGATTTTTTTGGCCACTAGAGGACATCAGGGCAAGCTTGACTTGATATGTTAGCAAACAGTTGCTTATTCACACACCCAGCAGTTACAGAGCAACATTAGCATTGATTTGGAGTCGTGTTTGTGTCACCTGATGAATCTAAGTCCAATATTCACTCTCTTTTAGCTCTGTTTTTGGTCTCCACCAACTCCTGAGGGAAATATCTGTCTCTTTAGCTGCTAAATGCTCCACTGTGTTCACCAGCTGGTCGCTAACTGTGTCTGTCTGACTGTTTGGTGATGAGCAGGTAGTGGACGGCAGCTTTTTAGAGCTTTTCTCTCTGAAAACAGCTGCTGATGAGAGCAATGGGAATGAACCAAAAACAGTAAAGTTGTGGGCTGGAAAACCAAAACAATGAGCTGATATTGTTAACATAAAAATATTGTTTAGTGCAGCTTTAAGTGAAATTATAAAAGCTTATCTCATTGGGAGCCTCTTTCAGTTGCATGATGCAGAATAAAACTGAGTCCTCATTTTAACACAGGGACTCCGTAACCTGGCCGACCTGCATATTTCACCTCACTCTCGGTGCATCCTCCCCTCATCACAACTTGTCAGAGATCAATAAGTTTGTTGCATTTAAAACGAAGAGTCACAAATCACCTTGCCTTGTGTTTGACGTTAATCAGAGGAGCAGTTTAATTACCTTTTTGGGAGTGCACAGACTCAAACAGAGCCCGTCCTCCTTGTCTAATCATGAAGCTAAAAAACTGCTTCTCTGCTCTCTTGGTTGTAGAAATTCCTTTGAAAAATCTTAACTCGGCTTAATCATCAGGCTCAGCCGTTGTTCCACTAATGACTAGCACAGTGTGTGTTTGACACGCCGGCACCGGATCGGCAGCAGCTGACTGCACACGGAGCCCCGACGCCAGCCGTACTGACAGCGAATTCTAAGTAGGACACCGGCGCTGCAAGAACAAGCTCCTGAAAGCTAGTCGAGCAGTTTCTTTTCTTTTTTCTGGATTTAACTTCTATACTGCCGGCTCAAAGCAGAGATGAAGTGAGGGCAAGCAATGAATCACAATCCACAGTTTGTCCTTCACCTAATTTCTCACCGCCACTGAGGCTCAGGTGATTTAACCTGTTGCACACACACACACACACACACACATCCTCATTTTATTTTAGATAAGGAAATGTGTGCGTGCGCTGTATTTTTCTGCTGGAGGTTCTTGTTGAAGTGCACATTATGGAAGACACAGAGAATAATGAAAAATACATTTCTAAAAGTCCTGCGTTCAAAACCTTCCTTAAGTAAAAGTATGTAAGTATAATTAATATACTTTACCTGCTGCATTAATGTGTATGTTGCATTTTAAGGTTGAGCTCATTTTAACTCCTTTATATACTGTTGGCTAGTTTAATCTACAGCAATGCATCATGGTCTATAAGATCATCATGTGTTTGTAGCGTCGCTGTCCTGTGAGAACCTCGTATCTCTAAAAAGTTTAATTTTTCATGAGCTCAGAAAAACAGCCGAGTTTTCAGCTTTGTGACGATGCATTTTCCAGCTGATCCAAGGGAGGAGGGGGGTTTAAATCATTTATTTAGCTTAAGGACGAGGACAATTTTCACAACACAGAAAGGAACACTTCATCCTTCAGTTTATGACAAACATTCAAAATCACCACATTTGGAGATACATGGAACAGTAGATGGCTGCTCGCATCGATTACCTGCGAGCTTCTGTTCTGTTATTACAGATATTTGTTAATTATTAATGAGAAGAAGACGTGGAAGACTATGACCAGAGTAGACCATAATCCAGTGTTGCCTTCTCCATCCTCTCTTTCCAACATGTAGAACAGGACACGCCCTCTGATGACGTCGCGGTTCGCTCTTCAGGTCGAGGAAAACCTGCTATTTTGTGGTTCCAGCTGGGAGCCAACTTTTCGGGTCCAGAGCCAATTTATTTTTGGTTGAAAGGCTCCTAACGGTTCAAAATTAGGTGCACGAACCGGAACAGAACCCATCCCATGTTGGTGGAAAAGGGGCATGAGAGTATTTCTGGATTGTCGGACTACAAACTGTCTCCTTGTACCCTGAGCTGTTTTCTTATATATTGTTTCTTGTCCTTCTAGGCGAAGGATCTCCTTCTTTTTAAAGCCTTTTTAAATCTCAGTAAAAGTATCCTGGTGAGATCATCTCTGAATGACTATCATCAGCTCTACCTGCTCCATATTGATAAGTTGTGATGATTTTATCAAATGAGGTGAATAAAATGACTTTTCCCCCGAAATGATGAGGCTTTTGTCTGTCATCTGTAAGAGCAGATATATGTTAGAGAACACATGGGCAGGTATGGCGTATGCATATAAATATGTATACGTAGAAAAGAGAGCGGCTTTATTGTCACTTTCTTTCTATGGCTGAATGCTCCGTCAGTTGGCAGCTGTCCCTTCCTGCCTCAGACATAATCATCCCCGGCAGAATGTGAGGCCTCAATCAAAGAGCCGCATGCACGACGTGCACCGTCAGAGGAGCACTATACGAGACAGATCTACATGAAACACCTGGGGACAGTCATTACAGCCCCGCAGCCTATCAGACGCTGAATCCAAGAAATACCCCCAGAGGAGAGAGCGGCCCCGCTGGAGGCTCCGCTGAGGCTAAGGATTGCAGGAAGGAGGGACGCTGGCAGACAGAAATGACTGATTATTTCTTGATGGCTGCTATTGTCAGATGTTTAATTTTAGGAAGAGACAGCATGTCCACTTTGTTCACGGCAAAATTTCTGTTTATTAATGAGTCTTAAACCACATTTCAACCCAACAGGACTTCAGACATATAATTATCTGCAGCTGAAATCTGAGATGAAACATGAAAATGTGTCCACTGCAATGTGTAATTTAACTTTAATATAAAGATGGACGACATGACAGCTCCCCAGAAGTGAAGCACAAAACATCTGGATCTCCCCCTGGTGGCCGGCTGCAGTATAGCTCATAAACCTTTGGACCCTGGTTACACTTGGCTGGAGGCTCAACGCTACATTAGCCGCTACTAGCATAACACACCTGAATCTCTGTCTGAATTACTGGCTGTCAAGTTGCATTCTGGGTAACATAGGCACCACGTTTGACAAGAACAAAGAATGTGTGAAATAAAAAAGACGATATCTCTGGTCCTGCTGCATTGATCGTGCACTCGTGGAGTACTCTTATACCTAAAGTAACTTGTGATATTTCTCTGTTGTCAGCGTTGTATTTTTGAGTTTTTATGCCACTTTGTATTACTTTTAATTTCTCATATCACATATTAATATACTATACATCCTGTTGTAGCAACTCAACAGTGAGTTTATGATATATTTCTCATGTGATATCAGTATAATGTTTTAGGGACTGTCCAGATAATGGAGGAGAGGTTTGTTTGCCAGTTGACTGTCAAAGATTCCAGCGCAAACAGGAAAACACACCGCAGCGTTATTGGCCATTATTATCAGTTTACAGGCTGGTTGATTTTTATCGGAAAAAGATGGAAATCATCTACTGACTACATGAAAATACTTTAAAGGATGTAATTACAGTCTAAAATAACTTGATTAATAGAGTTTTTGCAGTCTCTCTGAAGGCTAATGAAGCCCCTTAATTAAAATGATTTGTCATATTTTGAATTTATCTCAAACTCACTGGAAAAAGCCTCAGAGAGGCAGCAGAAGGAAGCTGGTCACCTGGAAGAGTGTGCATCCTGATAAAGGCTGAGTTACGTTAAGTTAAGTGAGAAATAAGACGGTTCCCTTCTAGGCTGAAAATCAAAGCCCGGAAACACAGTCTGACTTTCAATTAACATTCCCGTGCCCTCGCCATCACTCCACATTTGCATCGCGCCGCTCACCTCGCCGGAGCTGGCCTCACACATATACTTGTTTACGACGAAGGAAATTGGAAACTGAAGTGTGACTTGACTTTGTAGGAGGACATCCTGTTAGGGAAATGATCAACCTACCGTATCAGCCATCACTCCCCCACCCCGCCCCCCAGGGCACGGCAGATGTCACAGCCCACAGAGAGAGGGTTCACACAGGGGTTAAAATTATGAGAAGGACTCTGTGAACAGGGGCACATATGTTACTGGAAGCGCACTCTGAGATTCCACCACAGTTTGGGTTTAAGTGTCGGGTCAGTGTCCCAACACGATGGTAGGCATTTTATTTATCTTTAGCAAACCAAATTCGTATTGTTTATTGAACTTATGGCCTATAAATTAAAAGATCTGAATTCAACTAATGATTATTTTCATCATCCATTAATCTGACAATTATTTTCTCAATTCACTGATCGTTTGGTTTTCAAACTTGTGAAAAACACCCATCACAGTTCCCCAGAGCCCAAGGTGATGTCCTCAAATTGCTTGTTTTGTCCAACCAACACTGACTGCGTTTACATGCACAAAATATTCATAATATTTTTTGCTCTTATTCCTAAAAAGACAATATTCCTACTAAGCTGTTTACATGGCTACTGAAAATGAATATTCCACTAATATTCCCGTTGGCATGCAGCCATGCAAACTCCGGCTCGATGCCCTAACATGTCGTTTATCACATCAAAATATGGAAAAGTGGAACGGCTGGAGCCATTTTTCTTATTTGCAAAATATAGGATTTATGGCTGCTGGAGCTCCTCATTCTTTCAGGCCCCTCTCCCGAAAAGCGCACTCTGTTCTCATTGGCCAGCTGCCACTGGCCGTGTGCACCAACCAAATGCTTCTGCCAGCAATGCAGATAAGGTAAACGTTTTTTTTGGAGTTTGGTTTGTCTCTGCTCGCAATTATAATGGCAGCTTCTTCTAACGACACACTCTACAACCTACATGTTTGGTCAGATTCTGAATCTTAGATGTCTCATTATGGATCAAAGTGTTGATCAATGTCACTTTGACCTGGTAGTGGCTCTACTCAAAAGGTCAGTGGGGCTCCAAAATCATTAGGAATCATCCTTTGGGGCATATTTGACCCACCTGCCAACCAACATCACCAACCTTATTAGTCATCATTGATTGATTGATCTACGTGTAATTAATGATTGTAGTTAATTCAGAAAGAATACCACTAAAAGTATTTTTTCTTCCCCCACTGCTCTACACCTGACTGGCAGGTTGAGACGCATGTCATTAACGTTAACAAACCATCCCAGCTTTTGAAGTTTTCATTTTCCTACTCTACGAGATTACACACAGAACGTCAAAGATACACTCCCTGGTTTTGTTATAGCACCTAATGGTGCACACAAATCCCCAGATTTCCTCCCAGCTCACTGCTGCCATTTAAAACTCATCACAGTTTGAATTTGGGGGGCACCATTACGAAATCTGCAGGTGTGTCTTTATAGCGTTAGATAACCTTTGTTAGGTGGGGATCCTGACGAAGACACAGGGGGGAATTCGATTCCAATCTTCTCGTCAGATTTTAGTTAAAGCTCAAAAGAAAAGATATAAAGTTGGAGAAAAAAGAAACGAACATCGCTGTATGTTAGTGTTTCATTTCCAGGCTGCAGAGACATATAGAGGATTACAAAAACTCCTATGTCAGAGCCCTGCAAGGCATTAAAGGGAGTAATTACCAAACTGAGGGAAAACAACTGGATAACCTGATTGTCTATTGATTCTGTATGTTCTGATTTAGCATCGCCAGGGGCAAAATGTGCAATAGGACCAGCTAGCAGTGTGTGTTTACATGCAGTAAACACACACTGCTAGCATATCATATTTGCTGTGTGTCGCAGTCACACTAAAGGCAAAATAAATCCCTTGAAGAAACTTGTGCTGCCCAATAAAAATGGCCTCGTCTGTCGCTCGCTCTCACATAATGAGCTGTGTTCTCCCTCCAAATACAGATGCAGCTTACTCTCCAGTAACAGCAGGGCTTTGATGTGATGGCTGGGCCGAAATTTCAAAAGAACATTCTCCTTTTTTTTTGTTTTCAGAAGATGAAACACAAGCCCAGCTATTTATGCTCCATTATTTAATGGTGCATGAGACTAGTCCAGAAGAAACAACATTTGTCTTGGCCGCAGCAGCCTCTAAGTATCTGCTATTGATCTGACTCCTCGTTCCAGCCTTTGGAGGAGATCGGTGTCCCCGTATACTCACCAAACAGGCTGGCTTTGTTTAAAAATCAGATTGATCACTCGGTTTCTTTTTCTGCTCCGAACAGAAGGGAGCGTCTGATTTTTAAACACAGCCAGGAGACACAGAGCTCAGCAATATTTGCCCTTGTTTTTCCTGAGCCAGTGACGCAGATTGATTTTGTTTTGTTGTGAGGCTGCGTGATAAGCAGAGGGGAAATAATGAGCATTGTCTCATTAATGGATAGAGAATGCATTATGGGTCATACATTTCAAATGAATTATGCATAAGGAATAAACAACCACTGTGGCAGCTGACTGAATATCATCACAGGGGCCAAATCATTTCGCAGCGAATGTTTGATCGTGTCTTCTGCAGCTGACTGATACTTAGTGACACTCCATTGGTAGCGCTGCATTGGCAAAGTGGGAAGGTGGGGTTGTTTGCCTCGTGTTGGAGAGTAAAGGTTCTTTCTGCAATCAGCAAACATTTTGTCACCACAATATCACAATTGTTTCCACAAGAGCCTTGCACCAGGAATCAGCTGAGGATTTTACAGCTTCAATCCATCCCATTAACTCTTTTCTTCTTCTTCCCTTTAATTAAAAGCACTACACTGGCCTTGCCTTTAAGATAAGGCGGATTTGAAGCCGCTGACTAATATTTATTTTTACTGTGTGACCAACCCCCTGGTCACACATGCAGACACATACACTGGAGATACGACAGGATGCCATTTATTGTGAACTGAAACTCAAAAACACAGTTTGGCACCGACCACCGCTGATACAAGAGAGCGACAACCGCTGGAGACCAACCCATCGTGTTGTTTCGATTCCGATGGGAAATGGAAACACAGTTGCTTTCTGCTGAGCAGAGGATTAAGGTCTAAAGCCTTGCTAGCTTCTACGGTCTGCAAAGTTTATTATGCCCCTTAATACAAATGTGTTGAATGGAGAGAATAACACACTGAAAATAAAGTCTTACTACTTTGGGCCGAGTTGGCGTGAGACACCAAAAAATCTCACGCCAAATAAGAGTGAACTACAGCGATGAGAAATATAGCTGCGCAGGTTATTTATGCTTCATCCACACACAGGACTTCCAGTTTCCACATTTAAGCACCAACAATGGATTCATAAATGTTACAGAAAGCACAAAAGCCACAGCTTCAGTTGGCAGAAGCGCACACAGACAGACAGATCCAAAATGAAAAAACTAATTTCCTGCATCGAGTTCAACTTTTTCACTTTGCTCCAGAATTTTGCATCTATTACAGATTGAAATGTCCATCCAAATACAACTTTCCATGTGAGTAAGGCAGTCTGTTATGAGTTACAAATGGACAAATAAAACTCTGAATCTACAAACACACTTGGTGATAAAAATCGAAAGGGTTACCCTTCCATTTAGCGTGAATATACTCAGTAAATTTCTTTGCAATTTGCCGTTTTGACATATTTTGTGTACAAAGTTGACATTTTGGCCGGAAGGTGGCACAAGAGAAAAGCTAATCGAGTGTCTAAAATGCAAAGGGTTCATCCTCTGGGTAACATGAATGTGCTCAGTAACTCTGACTGTGACACCCATAGACTGTCTATAAAGATGGATGGCATGACAGCTCCCCAAAAGTGAAGCCAAAACATCTGGATCCTTGGAACTTGACGTCCCGGGTCCACCGCAGACTCTGGCTCCAAATGACGTCACCAGCCCAAGATGGCAGCTTCCGTATCCGGGATATTTTGGCTTCATTTTTGTACAGTGGGAGGAAGTGGAGAGGCGTCGGCCATCTTTATATACAGTCTTTATATACAGTCTGTGCTCCCACCTCATTAAGGGATTGGCCTCACCTGCTTGGAGCCTATATAAGCTGGGTGGTTCCAAGATGGTTCCCTGTCTCTTGGTTTTGTTTGGTTTGATTGTGTTTTGTTTATCTTGTTACAGGTAGTTTTAGATTTGAATTTCATGGCATCCAACACCCACACTTCACCAGTGACTGCTGACTTCATGCACCATAGTTTGCTGATGTTGAGTTATCTTTAATAAATGACTTGTTTACGGTTACCTCCCCTTGTTTGCTCCTGACCGAGCTGGGCATAACACGATGTGCACTGGAGATGTTGGCCTGATGGTGGCATGAGAAAAAAAAGCTCATGAAGTGTCCAAAAACTGTGTGAGGGGTTCATCCTCTGCAGACCATCCTCAGCAAATTTAATTCACACCCAGCCATTAGCCACAAGACACAAAAGTATCCGTCTTTGGTAAACTATGACCTGCAGTGAGTGTACACAACATGTAACCAGAACCATTAGAAATCATCATCTGCTGACTATGAATAGCCAGACCAAATTTTAAGGCAATCTAGTCAGTAGTTGTTGAGATATATTTCTTTAGTGTTGGATGGTCAGATAACATTTCTATCCAGCAGCTAGTGGGACAAAAAGAAATGTGAGATTGGCTACAAAATGGTTCAGAAAGTTTTTAACGTCTCATTTTTATGAGAAACAGTGCTGTGAAGTAGTAATGCTACACCTGCAATTAATATTCAGAAAAGGTCTCCAGCAAGAATTACAAGGAAGGAGTTCATCAAACAATACACTTGTTTCTGTCAGTCCAACAAAGGTTCACCGAGCTGCTCCAAACCATCTGGGCCTTTTACAGCTCAGTTAATTAACTTTTCTTGCACACAAAAAAGGCACATAATAGTCAGTGAAGCACCAGTTACAGTGGCTGGGTTAAAGTTCAGGAAATCCATTTCTGAATGCACTCAAAGGCTCAAACTGAGAGGAGCCGTTCTTATTGTTCTTAGCTTTTGGTTTTATCTATATACTGTACAGGGAAGAAAAAGGACCTTCACAACCTGAACTAAGGGGATTTTAAGAATAAAACGTACATCAGTTTACTGTAGCAGCTGTGTCCTTGACCTCTAATTTTAGACTTACATTTAAAATAGTCCCTCATGGTCCCCAGAGGATGAATTTTGGTCATTTTGAGGATACCCTGACTTTTCCTCTAGTTGCACCATGAGGGCACAATTTCCGTTTGTCTAACACTAAAAGTAATCACAATAGATTTGCATGAAAATTGCAGTTATCATGATGGTCCTCAGAGGATGAACCCTCCTCCTAATATGTCCTTTCCTTTACCACCAGCATCAGGTCAAATTGTCAAGTTTGCACGTGAGATATCTCAAAATATACAGGATGGATTGTCACAATATTTGCTGACTAAAATCATGCTCCCCAAAGGATGAACCGTTTGGATTTAGGTGACAACTCAATCGAATCAACTCTGTAGAACCACATTTACATTTCTAAAAGAAGACAATAGAATTAGAACCATTTGTTGTTGTTGTTACATTTCCATCTCTCTAAAAAAGTTACAATGCTCAAACCCTTTTGTTTTAACCAATAACTTGACCTTTCCTTCCTCTCCATGGCACCGTCTCCATTTATTATTCAACAACAACAATTTTTTAAAATAACAACCTTGGTCTTGTTTGACCTTCCATACCCATCTGATGTTTTCTAATCAGTGCAAAAAACAAAAAGTGTGGTGCCACTCTGGTGCACTGGAACTCTCACAACAAGTACATCTTATAAAGAGACAAATGTTTTATCATTTTGCCAGTTTATCTAAGCCCACATTAGCATGGGGGACAACGAAAGGTGAAAAGAAAGAGGAAACTTAAGTGAGTTTAAACACGAACACATAATGAGGAAAATGTTTAAAAACGGCTGTCTTTTGTCGCTGTAACTCCTCGTAATGTCACATTTGGTTCCATCCTAGACGTTATATCTTCCACAAAAGCAGAACGGTGGGTGTGATGGTTTGATGCAGAGCAAATGCACCCAGAATCTTTGCACTGCAGAAAACTGTAGCACTGCAGCAGAAAATAATGAAACTTAATGTGACAAACATATTGGAATGCAATATTCACAGATGCTGTAACGTAGATTGTGAGGCATAATCTCATCATCCCTGCAGAATTATAAAACTGTCATCGACTGATAATTTGCAGACAGACAGTAGGTGAGTCGGTGTGTTGATGCAGAGAGTGAGTTTCACAGAGAAAGTTCTTCAGCTGGGCAGGAGGAACGGTGCTCATCACTGCTCGCCACACTTCTGCTGTCTGGACCAGAGAGCTTTAGTCCATCAAATCCTGCTTACAAGACATTTGAAGGACAGAGATAAGGGGCTGGACTTAAAAGTGCAACAATATGAAACGTGCAGGTTTTATCATGGACTACATGAGAATTGGCCGGAGATGCACACGTGTAGGTCATCCCATCAATACTCATGATACAGCCATATGCTGTATATACTGCTGATGTGTACAAGTGTGTCCCAGTTGTGCAGATGTCAGTGTAAACACATCATCCTCCTGTCTCCTGCTGACTGCTTTTTTCTGATTTTCTTTCCTTCTTCTTCCCGATACCCAGAGATTGAGCGCTGATTGCCTGTCCCCCGCCGTCCTGCAGCATGGGAGTGATCTGCAGGCGTGAGGACAGCAGGCCATTATTCAGTCTTTAGATGTGCTGCTTCTTATCAGCGCGCGAGGTTGACTGAGGCAGCTGCTCTTGTCAACATGCCAGCATCCGAGCGTCCTCCGAGAGGGGGTGGGCAGGG
>LKNJ01000580.1:0-69945 GCA_002120245.1 Maccullochella peelii
GCCTCAGAACACCCCCACTGGCTGCGGTAATCAGAGGGGTGATCATCAAGGTCTAGTCAATATCTGTTTAGCTTAAGCAAACGGTCGGGCTCAGAAGGGAGTCAGATTGTATAGCACTTCGTCTGGGGTGTCTCACAACCGACACCTTTAGTGGGGTGTAAAGAAAGGGACCTTGGTTGATTCCCTCCCTAGACCAACAGGTCTGGCAGGCTGTCCCTTTGATCTTCTCCACCTGCAGGCCCCCCTGTGGTCCGTTTATACTCATCTCTAGTAAGCCCAAAGGTGTGTTCACTACAACGTTGCAGAAACCTCTGCAAACCTTGAGTGGACACGATTATTTCTCAGTTGAAGTAGAATGTTACAAAAAAGAAAACAATGGTGTCAGGTCAAGCTGAGGCACAGAGATGCTCAAGGTCAAGCAGGAGGAACTTAGAGACGGAGTTCGAAAGGAGGGGTGAAAGAGACAGGATAAAAGGGAGAGCTCAAGCTGTTGATTTTCAGTCACTCCAAGGACCTAACTCATGTTTGTTGTACCTTGTGTGCTTTGACAGTAAACTCTTTTGACTCAGTTGTATTATTAATTTTATTGAATTGATTTTATGGTGTGGTGAAGACTTTGACGACATCTGGCCCATCTTTGGAGTTTTCCTCCCACAATGACAACAAGGAAACTAACTTCATGTTGTGAAAACCATCATCTCCACTCTTATTGAATTTATTGGTGAGCTCAGTGGATCCTTATTAACACCAAAACCATCAACATAATGGTTTTAAAAGCTAATTTGTGTTGTAGCCTTTTTTTTCTAAATGGCATGACGTCCTCTTGCGTTCAGTTGTGCCCACTACAAATAAAATTAGGGAGAAAACTGTTCTGTAATGCTGCATTCACGCCTCTTTCCACTTGCAGAAGAAACTTCTCCATTCTGGCTGTTACGCATTTGTTTCTCTGTAACTGGCATTTACAATATAGGCTACGAACAATTAGTCACACTGAACTTCCTTTCTTGCATTGGTTGCAAATGGCTACAAATAGACACTTGAAATGTAATCCTCCCTGCAGCTCAGGTCACCTGGATGCGGGCAGAAACACCTGCTGGTGGAGGACGCGCCACTTCACACAGCACTTTTTATGTTAATGTCCTGTCCAAGCACGTCCCACCCCCACTTGCGTTTGGAGCTGAACACTAGTATACAGTCAGTATCGACAGACATCTCGGTCACTGGCACTCATATTTTTAGTGAGGTCCCCTCATTTTCGCATCGGATATGATCTGGAGGCTTGTGGTCCTCGGTGGGATGTACGTCCTTCTTCTGGGTGCTGAAGGCAGGCGGAGGACGGTGACCTTCCACCGGACTCAGCAGGATGAAAGGCAGGGCAAAGCGCAGGCTCGCCCCAGGAGGGATATCAGCAGCTCCTCCGGCACCACCAGGCCCTCTCACGGCCCTCCCTTCACCTCCTGCCGGACCCCCCTCACCCCCGCCGAACACAAGGTTCTGAATGACAATACACATGAGGTGAGGTGTGTTTAAATTATGTGACATTGTTCTAAAGCGTTTGGTGACTAGGCAGGAGCAATGTCCATCAAATAAGTCATATAATCTAGAATATCGCAGTTATGAGTTTTATTTAAAAAGAAAACTGAATTTCCCTGCACAGATAAAGTTGTTTCTAGGACAGGAAGTGATATTTATCTTGCTTTATTTGCATTGTTTCAGAATATTCAAGAAGATGTTTATTAAAAAACACAATATACAAGTGAAACTATAATAGAAACAAGTGGAATTTTGACACACAAAAAAAGATTTTAAGCATGATTATGATACTAAATGACATTTGTGCAAACTGATGGTCTAGTTACCACTGTTGTAATCAACCATTAAACATTTTGTATCATATTTATCAGCCGTTTAAGCCTATTTGGCAAGCGGTGTGTTACAGGAAGTGAAAATAGGTTGCATAAATGTGGTTTAGTTAGTTAGTTTTGTTTTTTAACTTCAGAGGTGATGCTGTCATATCTGTGAGTATCTCTTCTCTCTTTCTCCTAGACAGGGTTTAACGGTGATGACGGCTCCTATGTGATTCTCACATGGGTGGGCGATGGTACAGGAGTGAGTATCTTAGTATTACTACAGTACCACAACATCAGATCATCAATACAACATGCAGTCTGCTTGTCTCTTTAGAGATACAGTCAGACTCAGAAGCTTGTGTGAATATTCAGACTTTATACTGTTGTCTAATCTGTGGCAGTGCACACAGTTTTATTATTTCAACTTTACATTTATAGGCAAAATATTATATAAATTTGTTTTTTAGCTTACTTTTATTTGAAAAATTGGTCTGAAATATATAATTTTGAATCAATCTGAAGCTCCCTCATACTTAAAACTAAAATTGAAATCATAAGTTACTAAATCTTGGGGTCATAAGTACGGACTGATTGGGTGAACCAGATTCAGAAATTTTTTGCCATGTCAAAATTTTAACCACATTGCTGTATTTCCCAGGTTGTCCTGGTGCTGTCAACATTTAGTGCTCCGATAGATACTTTCCTAGAAGGAGGCTCCTCGCGACTTTATCGAAGGTGAGTTGATACCTGATATATTACAAGAAATTGCAGCGTAACATGAGCAGCACATCCATCCCACTGTGAGTAGAACATACAGTAAAAACTTTCTTTCCTCTCTCATCAGCACCGATTATGGAAAATCCTTCCATGACATTTCCTATCGGATCAACAACACCTTCATAAGGGAGGAGTTTGGAGTCAGTGTTGGACCGGGGAGCTCTGTAAGTTAACAGTATAGGGCACCCACTGTGTGCGGTGTGTGAGCAGTTAGAGTTTCAGTTGGGGAACTGTGTTTTACACGGTGGAGGAGAGTGTGATGTTGCCCCACAAAAGTGTGAAGACATTTCGCCTGTTGCTCTGCTGTCTAATCAGCTTGTGCCACATCTTCACTATCAAACCACTTTTTTGCTCTTTTCCTCACAGTGTGGTGGCTGACATGTTCAAAAATACACCCACAGAAATGCATTAATGCATGCATAACAAGATCTTCACTATTGTACACGTTTTCAGCTCATGAAATAAGGAATACAGAAATAAATATTTTTGCCCTTTGAAAAAGAAGCATCTTTTCCAAAATGTGCAGACGTATGCAACGTGATTTTTGTATTTTCTTCTTGTTAACTTATGTTTAGTAACCTGCCATCATCCCTGCTAACTCTCCATCTCAGATCTGCTTTTAATTGATTGTAATTGACAGGTGATACTGACAGCAGACATACCGGTGGTGGAGAACCGAGGCGGGATCATCTTCACCTCCACGGATGCCGGTGCAACCTTCAAATTCATCCAGCTGCCCTTCCACCTGGCTCAGCCAATCACTTACCACTTCCTCAACCCTGACTACCTTGTGGCCCTCAGCATCGATGTGAGTCACACGGCGGACCACTTCCTTTCTGTCCCTTTAAATGTTGTTTCTCTTTATTTATTTTAATTTTCAAGGTCATGGTGGCCCATGCTCTGTGTGATATCCTGGGATAAAACGATACCATTACACCCACCCACACACACACAAACACACCTTAAAGTAAAGGTAAACATTCCTCTGTTCCTTCCTGACTTGCAGGGCGGTCTGTGGCTCTCTCTGGACTTTGGTGCCAAGTGGGCAAAAGTTCATGATGGAGTGCATTCTTTCTCATGGTGAGAATAAACAGGAAACAAAACCAAACCCCAGATCTCTGTGTGTCTAAAAGAAAGCACATGTTAGATGAACCACATATTCTGTAAAGCTGTAGGCCAGGAATATTAACGAATTTGCGGAAACATCATGACACAATATTTCAATTTTACTTGAATCCTTTGCAAATTGCTTTAAATGAATTTAAATGATATGATATGCAGTATGTTTTGTTCTGGAGAAGAAATGTAATCAGTAAAAACAGATCAAATGAAAATTGTTGGTGTTTTTGCGACATGTTTTTAAACTTCCTCTTTCCATCAGGGGCGCTGGCATTAATTTGTTCTTCAGCTGCAGTCGAACAGACACAGGTAAGAAGCTTTACGAAATATACTTTTATAATACCAACGAGCTTTTAAAGTCGACACCTGTCACTCAAACAATGTAAAAAATGTGACCAGTGATTTGATCTGAAATACTCATTCATGGCTTTTGTAGGACAATCTTAACCTATGTGGTGCTTTATTAAAGTCAGTAGCCAGATCTTTGGTTTTTGGAAACGTTCTCATCACACCAGTGCACGAGCTCATTAACGGTGTGATGAGTAATTTTCATGAAGCAGGCTGACAACAACTGTTATCTATGAATCTAGTAATGTGCCTGTCATTGTGCTGTAGAGGGGACAGGACACACCCCTGTAGAGAGCCCATAGAGTACAAGCACTGCTTAGACAAATGGTGTTTACTCCGACCCTCTGAGGTCTACGAGTGAGAAAAAAGTCCACCCCCCACCTGACAGTCTTAAAATCAAGGTTTAAAAGATGTAGCAGTTTTTCAGCTAAAATATAGGCCTTATCTGAATTAAAAGAAGAGGGGAAATCAATAAATATGAGTCTTTAGTGTTTCATATTCCCATCACCAAGTCTTGCTTCTTGTTGCCACAGTTGAGGCAGATGAGAGGGGGGATTTAGTGCTGAAGAGGACAAAGGATCTGGGGAAGACCTTCACCATAATCCATGAGGACATCTACAGTTTTGGCTACATAGGAGCCTTTCTCTTCTTTTCTGTGATGGAAGATTTGGTACGTTGTATGAATACAAAGCTTCTTATCTAGATAACACAGCATATTCTTAAGTAGTCGAATTGCAAAAAAGACCACTAATGTTGCACTAATACATCAAAATGAGACCGTCAAGCATTAACAACACATTGCTCATTCTGTCCATTAATCAGTAAGTGTTTACACTGATGCGTTGTTTTGCTCCCAGAGATCCCCTCGTGTCATGTATTTCTCATCAGACCAAGGAGACACCTTCAGTCGAGCGCTGCTCCCTTCTGCCTCCACCGAGCAGGTGAGGAAGAGATTCAGATACTATCAGAGAGACTGGACGAGCTTAATGAAAAGAGGTTCACAAGAAAACATATTGTGTATTACAACTTTGGTCTTATTATTTGTGGAGTTTTGGCCGTCATTTCTATTGGTTATAGCATATTTAACTTGAAGTTAAAATTCCACACAGACAAATCTGCATACCAAAAGCTGGCATTGAATTTCTGGTCAGACTCTTGATATAGTTCACGCATTCTTTGATCAGATAGTTCCTTATTTCAATAAAAATTTGGCCAATTTTAGACTGTTTTATTTAGGCAAAGTTATTGTATGGCTGTTCTGATAAAGCAACATGTATTATTTGAGAACTTTGGCTTCTTTTGTACCTTTTGTATCAGGTACCGTATTGGCACTAATATCGAAATATTTCACACGATACCCTGCCCTACCACAGGAAATGTACAGATGTTAATATAATTAGCTGCTTTGTCACATGTTTCTCTTACACTTTATGTAACTGAAGCACTTGGCAGGAGAGTTTAAAACTCTCCTAACCCCAAGTCTGACTCAGACACTCGCATGCATTTTGGTGGTTGGACGTTATGGAGGTTGGTTTGCCTCAAGTAAAAACATCAATGACAACATTTCCTTTTTCAACACCAACTGAACACACATCTGTTCTGGCGAAACACCCCCCAACACACACACACACACACACACACACACACACACACACACACTTACCGTACACACCCATGACATTTTGTTGACAGCACAAACACACACTCTCTCTCACGACTATTAGGCAGTGTTTATGGCAAAGATTAAATTAGTCATCACAAAGTTGTTTTTTAAAAAATGTTTTTATTGCAATGTTCTCACCCACATGTGCTCTCTCCCTCGATATGTGTGTGTTTGCAGTTCTACTCCATCCTGGATGGAGATGAAGATATGCTCTTCATGCATGTGGACAACCCAGGAGGTAATAGACAAAAAAAAAAAAAGCATACACAGGCCCAATTCTCTGTTCATATTTTCCACTCAGAAGACACACACGAGCACACGCCTACCTCAAAAAACTACCTTAAAAACACGCTTGACACATACTTGCAAATATGCCTCATGTTGTGAAGACAACATGGAAGAATTTATAGCTCTCTTAGCCGCTTTTGTTGTAATGGAAACGCTCACCGGTAAAGGCCGGACTGGTTTCACAAGTTCTTGGTGTTGCTGACAAATCATTCCATCATACTGTGTGTTTGTGCCTGCAAGTACAGCTACCCAGTCTTTGTTCCTTTCTTTCTCTCTCTTTCTCCCTCCCCCTCGTGCTTTGCTTCTCATTCAGTCTCTCTTTCTCATTCACATGTATTTCTGTTTCCTCTAACATTATTATTATTATATTTCTTTCCCTGGCAAGTGCTCCAGTTAGTGCTGTATGGGTTAGGTGATGGGACTTTTGTACTGCTGAGATAAATAGGGGAGATACGGGGTAGAGGGGCTTTATCTTTTGTTGGCTGGAGGGAGGGAGATTTAGTTTACACTGCAAAAGCTGACAAACATATCTTGGGATCAGGGTGTAACACAAGCACACACACACACACACACACACACACACACACACACACTGGCAATGTAAACCACGTCCATCACCTTCCTCTGCTGAGCTTGCCCTTCATGGCTTTAGCTGACACATGTGTGAGCTTCACACAGTTAAAATATGGTTGATGGCGACTTGTTATTACGCTGATGTTGAAAAGTTTGTGTCAGTGTGGCATTGCCTGTTCCCAGGTGCTGGTTCTTTTTGAAGGTGGTACACGTTGTATGTAACAATCAATAAATCCTCCACTACAATCAATTAGAGACATGATTGAGAGCTTCTACTCCCTTCGCCAGTGGGTTGGTTTGAAATCTGCCGGACTACAAATAAAACCTTTGTGGCAGTCGCAAATTATACAATGAGGGAAGACCAAAGGAAAAATTCACTTGCAGTAGTTTTTATTTCTCAAATAAAAGTAAGAAAACAAAAAATGAGTAACAGCATCCTCTTTTCAGCAGGAAGTAAGTAATGGTTTGTTGTGAAATTAGGTCTTGATTGAACACTAAAACACTACCACCAACATGAAATAGACACTAATGTTAATCTGGGCTGAGATCAAATATAGTATCTATACTATAAGATATCACTGTTAATTTCATATTGATGACTTGATGCTAAAATATGCTACAAGATCCCCTTTTCGTGTATTTTCATTAAATAACAAAATAGGCTACTGGCTAACTTTGATCCTTGACATTAGAAGAGTAATCATGTGTATTAAAATTCTCGTTTGTTTTTTTTTGTCTTCTGTTTCACCACAGACACCTTCTTTGGGACCATGTACACGTCAGATGACCGTGGTATCCTGTTCTCAAAATCGCTAGAGCGCCACCTGTTTGATGGGCAGAGGAAGAGCGATTTCACCAACATAACTTCACTGAGAGGAGTCTACCTCACTAACAAACTAGACGAGGGTAAGCTTTTCAACCGGTGTGTCTTAACATACATCCAACCACTGTATATAGATTCACACACACAAAGGTTTTGTATTTGTAATTTGAGCACTCTTCCTTACATCAAACTGCTTGTCCTTATATCCACACAAATCACACAGCCAACTTGTCGTGCAGCCATTTGTTCACCTTTTCATTTTTATAAAAGTTTGACTTTAATGACTTGTTTTGTTGCAGATGGCCGCATAAGATCTGTCATTTCCTTTAACAGAGGAGGGGCATGGAGACAACTTAACAAACCTGAGAATGTGGAATGTGAAGAGCAAGTCAAGGACGTATGTAGAAAAATCTAATCCTGGTCTGCATTTGCATATTAACATTATATTCTACAATTAGTCCGTGTTCACTAAAAGATTATGTGTGTGTTTTTCATCAGTGCAACCTTCATATTCATGGAGAACACAGTCGCAACAACCACATCGTTCCCATGCTGGCTCTGTCTGAGCCAACTGCTATTGGTCTGGTTATCGCCCATGGTAATTAAACAGCAATGCACCCATATTTATTTTCAATACAAGACCCTTTGACACACATAGAACAAATATTGTCAAAGTTTAGATATACACTGTACTGTTTTGCAGCCTTAAATATCTGAATTATTTTCAAAGTTCAGTTTTTTTCTAATGTAATGATGATTTAAAGATGTTTAAGATCTCCTCTCTTCTCCAGGTACTGTGGGTGACTCTCTGTCATCATCGCAGCACCCAGATGTGTTTGTCTCCTCAGATGGGGGTTATAACTGGAGGGGGACACTGAGGGGTACTCACCACTACAGCATATTGGACTCTGGGGGTCTCATTGTGGCTGTGGAGGCCCAGCGTGAAGGACAAGTCAAGACTATCAAGTAATGAGCAGATATTTTTACTTAATGAAACAATAGTGTTATTTGGCAATGGAGGGCAGAATGCGCTTATATTTAAAGTTTCTTTGCGCCTAAATTGCTCCAGATTAAACCACACTTCTGCTACCTGCTCGTTACCAGGTTCTCCACGGACGAGGGCCAGTGCTGGAAGTTCTACAACTTCACCGAGCAGCCCTTCTTCTTTGCAGGCCTGGCATCCGAGCCGGGGACCAAGGCCCTGAATGTCAGCGTGTGGGGCTTCCGGCCTGAGGAAGACGGCCAGCCCATGTGGGTGGCCGTCACCATTGATTTCCAGAGTCTCATTACAAGAGAGTGTGAGTCAAGATGCTACAATGCTATCTACTGCTGTTATGTATTCTTCCCCAGGCTCATCATGCCTTTATAGGGCATGTTAACAGTGTCATGTAACAAGATGTCTCCAGTGAGGTGGAGCCCTGCAGCAGTTTTCCATTACAGAAACACATGACCTGGGACTTTCCATATCCTAAACTTATGAGACGTTTTAACTATGTTCCTTTTATTTCATTTCTAATACATTTTACACACCAGCATGCTTTGGAAAAATAAGATACTTCTGAGCCAACCAATCAACATGTACTTTGATTGTTGCCCTTTTAGTCATGAATATTCAATGATATAGAAAAATACGTAAGATTTGAAGCCAAAAGTAAAATTTTGAAGTAAAAAAACCTCACTTTTTAACAACTTTTTTTGTTTCATTCTACCTGCTATTATGAAACAGTTGTCACTGACAGTTGCATTCTGATTGGTCATCATCTAATTCATCAGGTGATGATCAGGACTATGAAGATTGGTTAGCTCATTCTATGGATGGAGGAGGCCTGGAGAGAAACGGCTGTGTTTTGGGTGTCAAAGAGATTTACAGGAGGCTAAAGAAACAATCCGTGTGCAGAAATGGGCGAGGCTTTGTGGTGAGCAAGAAGCAAATCCCCTGCCTGTGCACCAGAGAAGATTACTTATGGTATGTCCATTTATTTGTGTTTTTTTATTGTTTAAGGACTATGTAGATGTTACGCTATGCCACATTCGAATATGGAACCCCAAATTGTAAAACCTGGCCTCTGAAACAGTTTTAACAGAACTTAAGCTTGTATGGGAAGGTGTTTTACCCCCAAAGACAGCATGGAGAATATTCCCTTGTGAAGCCCTAACCCTAAACCCTAAACCATCTCCTCTTCAACAGCGACTACGGTTACTATCGTCACATGAACACCTCAGAGTGTGTGAGACAATCCAACGCTGCTGAGAAAACCTTGGAGCTCTGTTTGAATGGAGAGGAGGATGAGCTTCTGACAGCGGGGTAATAACGGTCACTCCTCTTTTAAAATGAAAAGACACAACCCCTGTATGTACTCACACACTGACCATGTTTGTAGGTACCGTAAGGTCCCGAGTGATAGGTGTGAGGGGGGATTCAATCCTCAGCTTGCAGTGCAGACAGTCATCAGACCCTGTGGTGTTAAACCCAGCCCTGGTCCACCTGTCAGGCCCTCCTCTCCAGTCACACACTTTGACACACCGGTCAGTAGATCTGTTGCTCTAATCAGTGTGTGTGTGTGCCTGCAATTGTTCATGTTGAAGTTTTTAGGAATATAACACCTGCATGTATTTTCCAGCACGAGAGGCTGGTGTTGATCCTGGTGTGTGCAGGAGCAGGAGTCATTGTCCTGGTAGCTATTGTTTCCACCGTCTTTGCTGTCAGGAGGGTGGTTTACAGAAACAGGTGAGCTGCTGGACACACATCTGTGCTGCATGTACACCTTCATGCACCCAATATTAGCTGACCATTGTGGTTTCATGTCGCCCACGTCTACAGGACACCAGTGTATCGTTTCTCCAACCTCCGAATTCAGGATGATGATAATGGCATCACAGCCGATCTTGAAAGCGCCACCAGCAGCAATGGCATGGCCTGTGAGCAGGACTCAGATGATGTAAGAGTTATTTGTACTGGTTTTTTTTTATTTTATTGTTATTAGCTTATAAAGTCTTTCAGATGATGGTGCTTTTCCTATGTACACTAACACCTTTTTTGTCCTTTTTTTGACAGGATCTTATTGAATGACACATGACACATTTTAATGGATGTAATAAATATTCAGAATTGAAAGTAGCTGTGCTGAAAAAGACTGCCAATGGCATTTTGTTGGACTTATCCCTGATATTTTGATGGGGCCAGCCTTCGTGGCAAGTTCTGAGGATTTCAACGACAAGCATGACAATGTATTTACTTTGATTACTCTTTGATTGTACAGTATTTTTTTCTTTTAATTTTGCTCTGTGTTGCAACACCTTTTTACTTTCTGTTCAAGGTGAAAACAAACAAGACAATCCTGTGCATTTGTAAAAAAAAAAAAAAAAAAAAATACAAAGCAAAACCAAAATACTTCATATTATTATGTGTTTTTTCTATTGTTTATGTTACAGTTTAAAATGTGCCATGATTGGGTTAAATGCACAATAAACCTTTCAAAGCTTCTGCCCATCAGAGGACACTGGTGGCACTGTAATGTCTCCCATCTGTTTCAAAGTGAACAGAGAAGAAGAAGGAAGACGTTGATGTAACAGAATCAAAGATAAGTTATTAAGAAGATGTCTCACTCGTGAAATAACCTACCACTACTCTTCAGTATAGAAGTAACTTGTAATGTTGCTATATTTGGCCGCAGAGACCACTACTATTTAATACCATTCTCATACCAATCTTTGGGCAAAAATGTGATTTCTCAGTAGAACTATTCCCAAAGGATGACCATAACATAATTCTATTATGATATTGCTAAATTAGCCATGACACTTGAGTCCCATGTTGCTGTGTTGGGGAACTTTACAATAATCAAATACAAATGCAAATTCATAATGGGGAAAATAATTTTCAGTGGACTTTACATAAAGGGATACTTGTTTCAAATCATTAATAAAAAAGAATTAATGATTCTAATTCAATATTAGATTGTTAGACTAACTCTCGTGTTAGATTCTGCTCAGTGCTCCAAAAAGAGGTTGTTTTTTAAGCCGAATGTTGGACTAGGCTGATATATTTAAAAAATAAATAGATAAGTACTCTCTAAAAGTCTGCCCGCTTATTCGTCTTTGGTATCTCCGACAGAGTGGAGCCTCTTACCTTCTGTTCTGCCATTGACCAGCTCAGTTGTCACTACACTGATAACCTATCAATTTCGGATATCTTGAACCACTCGGGAATTCCTGCTTACCGTAGCAATTAAACAGGTAAGCAAGGTTCATCCAATGGATACTTTTTAACGTTACTTCCAATTTAATGCTACTATTGAATTCCTACTGGAGTTATTTCCGTGTCAGTTAGCAAACCTAAACAGAGACTAGGAAGTTACACAGCAATAGAATCAACGTAGCGTCCGTTTTGACGTTAAATGCTACAGTTGACGCTAGTTTGCAACGTTTAGCTAGCTTCCAAGCTATGTACAGTATCTTACAGTCAACTAAGGGTAGATAAATGCATTATAACGGCCTACTGCCTCGTAATAACACATTTAGTAAAGCTAAAGTGACGTTAACTTAAAGAACCCAATTAACTTTCTGTGGTATTTGCTAGCATGCCTTATTTCAACTATTAGCAGCCAACGTACAGTCAGCTAAAGTTAACGTCACCCTATAGCTGTTATGGACGCCCGCTCTACCTTCCGAGACACAGATAAATGGTTTAAACTGTCATGCTAATTCTTTGTTTTATCATCACAGGTTTTTAGCTGTGATAAAAGTGTCTGGAGGCTCGCTAAGATGGTCAGAGCTGGCGGTAAGTGCATGCCCAAGCTATAACGTGATGATTAATGCTTTTTTAACAGTTGTTCCAGTGTTCCGGTTTAACTGGTGTTGAATTCCTGTGCGTGAGTTAGATGTGTCGTAGGAGTGACCCATTGTTGGCTAACCCTGAAATAAACATTCTGATTACTTCGCCTCTCTATCACATTCACTTGTCTGTGACTTTTAAAAACATTGCAATAGAAACACTTTGCTGGAACAGTACTTTTGGTCTCGACAATAATACATGAAAATATTAGCCGTCTTCATTTCGAAAATGTCATTCGTTGTCTGGCCACATAAAAAAACAACCGGTGCTGGAGTCGAACCTCTAAACGCTACAACGCGTCCTAACATGATTAGTACTGATGCTCGTACGCCACGGAGATATCGTGCTGATATTGTGACATTCACAATAGTAAACGCTTAATAATAATACCTGAATGTATCTAAATTGTGAGCCAAATGTGGTATTATATATGGTAGCCATACAATATACTGTATACTGTAGTTTTACAATACATTCTGCAATACTGACTGCCTGATCCACCAAAATCAAATACTTTACAGAACAACATGCCAGCTCTGGTTTCACATCCAGAACATCTGGCACAAGTTTAGGATCTATTTTCAACCACCCTATCTGTCCCTCTTTCTGCACCTACCTCCACCTGTCTCACCTATCTACTCCTACCTCTGTCTACCTGCTCACCCTCTCCTCTTCACACACAAATACGACAAACAGATACAACAAACAAATACTCTTACCAGCCTTTCTCTAATACACACAAGCACACCACCATCACTCACAAGAACAACCACTCACGCACTATCACTCAGTATAGCCTACCTATATCTCACTATCTCTTTTCACTGTCTAATCGCTGTCTAAACTCCTCACAAACCCACAAAGTTGTGGCATGTAAATCAAAGTTATGTAGGCTATTCCAACCCCAAATAACATTAAGCTACACCCCTGGGTGTACTTATCCAATTTGTGTCCCTATTTTCAAAATGAGAAACAGTCATGTCTGATCTGGATGAATTTGTGTGCTGAATCATGTAGAGTGTTGTGATGAGAGAGATCAATGTCTGAAGCCTTTAATATAAAACATGATCGATGGTCGATACAGATTGTTATACAGATTGTATAACAAGTTAATCTGGGCGTATCATGCTTTGCCACAGCTAACTCCACGCTGCGTTTGAGCAAGGTGTAAACAGACTGTCTCACTTACAGGCTGCATGAAAGTATAAACAGCTCTCAAATCGACTCAACGTCAGATTAATAACCATATATAGTACAAATATGACTGACAACATGAACATTTAGTAAACTTTTAGTTGACGTTTGCAGTGTTTTGAACAGGCCATCGCAACCAGAGACTCACGCACGGGAATATCACCAGCTAATTCAACACCAGTTAAACCGGAACACCTTAACTGACGTTTTGATTTGTCTATCTGTCTACTTTATCTCTTACTTTTACAGGTGTTTTGAAGTTAGCAGCACTCATCTTTGCCTTCCTCCTAGCTGTCTTTCTGGCTTTTCAACTGCTAGAAATTAACATGGATTTTAAACTGGGCAGTGTGATATGTAAGTAGCATTTCCTCTCATCTCAACTCATCACAGCTTCAGGTAAAGCCCTGAGCAGCTGTACAAAGGAAGTGGAGAGAGTATTATTTGTGAAGGAAACGTGACACCTGTTTATTCAATTATTGAGTATTTTGTAGTAATGATGGTATGTCTTGCCTCTTTGTGGGCTGTAGGTAGTGTTCACATTGCAGAAACCAAATATGGCATTGTCCAGCACTGCTCATTGTCTGCTTTAGCAATATGTGTTTATTTAGGGAAGGAAATGCAGAAATGCAGTTCCTCACAGAGCTGCATTTAAATTAGTTAAAATCTCCTCTAACAGATTTTTTTTTTTTTGCTTTTCAGCAAAATCGATGACAGTGAATGATGGCTGTAAGTATGCTAAAATTATTATCATTTCAGATGTTTGCTTTGTTTTCTCAATGACTGATCTGTTTTGATACACGTACCTCCTTTTTTAAAAATCTCTCTATAACAGTCGACACAAGAATGGTAATAATGCGCCTGTGCACACAGTGCTGTGGTCATGGGGTTTAATCCTGCAGTATGCATCTAGGTGATAGAAAAGAACAACACAGTTTAAGGTGTATGTTTAGCTTAGTTCTTGGCATTTAGAGTGTAAATAGAATCTTTTTGGCAGAGTTCAAGATGAACCATTGCTCTTTGTTCTGCATCTGCACCTGTTTGTGAATAGGCTTATGTGATTGGACCACTTGTTACCTGATATTGTGCTACCTGTTTCTTGGTGTGTAAATGCAGTTCTCTGTTCACAGCAACAAAGCCAGTCAGGTTCAAATGTGGGCTGTCCAAGTCATGTCCACTCAGACACTTCGCCTTCAAGATGGCAAGTGGAGCAGCCAGTGTGGTGGGGCCCAAAATCTGCCTAGAGGATAAGTTGTAAGTGAAGTGACCTCTTGAAATGACGGAAACACAGCAGCACATGTTACTTTTTATACAGTTTACCTTTTTGGGGTTACGGGTATGCAAATTTGGCACATTTGATGTTACATAATCATGTTCACTGTGGTATGCAAACATGCTTTTTTTGTCAGAGGAGCACATCAGCTGGTGCTTAGTTTCAATTGAAATGCTGTTTATATAGATGCATAATAACATGTAAACAGAACACTCTAAAATAGTATATCTAATTCTTGTAGTTTTCACAAATGCATGGATGTCATAGGTAACTAATCAAGACAGGATATTTTCTTTGAGCTGTATTTTATAGCTCAGCAGCAGTCACATTATAGTGTGTCATTATGATAATATCCGTATGGGCTCTACTCTCATTGTCCTCCTTTTGCTTTGTTTCAGACTAATGAGCAGTGTGAAGAACAACGTTGGGAGAGGAATCAACATTGCCCTGGTTAATGGTAACGTTATCAGCTGGAGTTCCACACCTTGAAGTCAATTTGCTTTAGAAATAAGCCACTGCTGATAGTAATATAATTCTTGCAGCAGTGTTACACTAGAAGTGCTACGATGAATGGAATCATTTAAAAAAAGAAATCTTAAGCCTTTGCACACAAGAATAATTTGGTTCTGCTTAGAGATTCACATTTTGTGTTATTACTTGTTAATCAGGTCGGTTCATATTAGAAACAAAGGCTTGCTTGACTACCCTGTCTGTTCTAAAACCAAAATATGTCATTCTTAGTGTTAAATCTACAGTAAATAACAATGAACCACGTCCAAGACTGTGTACTTGTGTGTAATAAAAGTTGTGTATTCAGTTGTTCATTAATTTAAGGTAAATAAATTATATAATTATATATAATAATTATATAATTTCTAACTAAAGTGGTCTAAATTGTGATCTTTTTCCCCCACAGGGAAAACAGGGGAAGTTGTCAAGACAGAGTTTTTTGATATGTGGGCAGGAGGTGAGTATGTTTTTAAAACCTTTTTGTTTTGGACATTTAAAAAGACATGTACATTGCATTAACCATGTGTAACCATGTGTAGATGTGGCTCCTTTAATTAAATTCCTGAAGGAAATTGATGACGGGACAGTCGTGATGATGGCCTCATTTGATGATCCCTCAACAAAGTAAGGGCCTTTTCCATAATATCCCCTCGCTTACTGATACAATTTAGATTCACATGATTAATGTAAATTGCTTTAGCTATCTCTAATATTGGCTGTGTTGCTGCAGATGTGGCCATGACATAATATCTGTCTTCTTTGTTCTGTAGACTCAATGATGAAGCCAGGAAGCTAATTGCTGATCTGGGCAGCTCAGCTATCAATAATTTGGCCTTCCGGGATAACTGGATCTTTGTAGGAGGGAAAGGCATCAAGACTAAGAGTCCATTTGAGCAGGTAACATCACCCACAAATGCCATGTTTACATCTACTCCCTTAAACAAAGTATTATACCGTTTCTGCTGAATGATAATAGATTGTAAGCAAAAGCAATGAGTATCGTTGTCTTTATGCAACTCTAAATATTTCAGTTTAAGGGAGTAATTCATTCCGAAATCAGCCTTACATCAGATGAAACTATTAAAAGTTTATCCTGTCCACACTCTTTGCCTTCAACCACTTCTGTCATCAAGACACGTTGATTCTGTCCTTTGTTTATGAAAAAAAGAAATCTTAAATATGTCTTTGTGTGACAAGATAAAGATTTCAAGTGCAGGAAGTGCAGCATGACATCATCAATCACCAGAATAAACTGTAATGATACCATGATGGCAGATCACTAAAACTACAAATACAGTACCTAATGTGTTACTCACCTGTGTATGTCTCTGTCAGCCTTTTTGTTTCATGTTCCTGAAAGTGTGAACACTTGCACACCTTGCACTTCCACTAGTAAAAGTTAGAGGTGATGCAAAATGCAGTTTGAAGAGGCCAGATTTTGGTATAATGCATTGGGACTCATGCTCTTCAGGCTTTAAATACATTCTTCTGGCAGCACTCTAATTACTGTCCATGAGGACACACATGCCGTGTGTAACCTAGTGTAATATTTAAGCTATGGCTCTTGTGTTTGCCTCCTCAGCATATAAAGAATAGTGCAGACACCAACAAATTTGAGGGCTGGCCCGAGGTGTTGGAGATGGAAGGCTGCGTTCCTCAGAGGGAGGACTGATCTGAGCTCTTGCTGTAATTGTCGACCACCTGTTTCTCGTCTCGCACGCCCACCTCGTTCTCCTGACATTACTGTCCTCAGGAGACTTTTTAGTAGTTACTGGCTAAGAAAAGCCATTTTACAGCACTCATCCCCAAGCCTTCAATTCAGATTGACCTACCAGAACAACCAACATCTCTCCAGAAGAAATTAGCAGGAAAGAGGAGCTGACATGAACCTTCAGTCAGCCCTGAGCAGGACATTGATGCTCGGACCTTCTCGCACTCCTCCCTCTGTTTGGATACCATTACACAGATTCTTAGTGGGGCTTGTAATTGGAATTAGTAGGTAGCGTGCACTGAGACTTCTTATTGGCATACTATCACACTTTCTGTCTGTAAGGCCCACACACTTAGTTGTGGTCGTGTTGCATTATTGCACTGTTTTTGATGGAAATGGATGTCATAGCCCATATTTTTGGGGGGGCTAAATTGCCATTACCTGTTCCCTGCCTTAATCTCATTAACCTAGTTACATTTTTTTAAACTTGTCTTATGACTTTGTGAATCCTTTTATTTCTTTCGGAGTTGCGTTTATTTTGAGAAAATTATTATTAACAGGGTTTGAAGACACTTCTTTCCATGATATTATAACCAAATGTACCAAATTCACTGTGAAATTTGTAAATATTTCTTTAGAGGAGGGTCCAATTTGAAAGATCCTAATTTAATGAACACTGTAATTATAATATAATTTCTTAGAATAAATGATATTGTTAGTAATGTATGTGTGTGTGTGTGTGTGTGTGTGTGTGGATTAAAAGTGTTTTATTATATCTAGTGGTGAGTAGTTATTTCCTGTTCTGATGAGATTTGTACTGCTTTTTTATGTGCATATACAGTACAGTTAACAGCTGTGGATCAACTGAACGTCATTCTGTCCACTCAACATTCAGTATCAGTATCCGCCTTGGTGTTAATCATTACCATATTTATCTTTCCAGTTTCCAACCACCTCAAAGAAGTTATAGGCTGTTAGCTTTTTCATTTCAAGCAGGTGTAGTTCATGTTATTCAATCATCAGTTTTTGTTAACATGCTTAAGTTAGCAACCTGTGACTTCCTGTGTTATTTTCAGTTTACAGTTTCTGCGGAAGAAGCAATTCTGTAAGTTAAAGCACAGCTGGTGACTCCAATCACGTCAAACATGTATTAATTTGTCTTAAAAAATGAAAGTAGAAAAATATAAACATGTATCCTCTATACACAAAGTGTGTTTTAAAAGCTCTTTAGGGTTGGGTGTGCCACCTTCTTGTGGCTGATACATACTGTTAATTGGCAGTCAACCTGATGCTACACACCTGTGAAGCTGTGTTTGTAAGTGTGATTTATTACAATATTAATACTACAGTATTAAGCTATTTTCCCTCATTCATTTCCATTACTTTCTCCATCACTTGTCTGTATGCCTGGTCTTGAAAGACTATAGTGGGCACATACAGCATGTTAACCAGTAAAGGTCATTTTGAACATTTTGTGCAGAGTGATGTGATCTCTAAATGGTGGAAGATGGAGTCATGTTGAAGGTGTTAGTGCAGATAGTAGATAGTATTTACAGGTGGTGGACAAAATATCAAGAACTAACAGTATAATTGAACTCAGTACAACACTACAACTTCAAAAAATAACATATATAGTTGAATAAGAAAAATAGAAGATATCAATATCTACAAATGTGGTGTTAATTGCAGAAGAATTGTATGCTGTCAGTGTGTCTATTAGTACCAGAGTCTTCAAACCCAGAAAACCCAGTACGTAAAGTGGGGCTGTTGCACAGATTTCTTATTTACTGGAGGACAAGATGTCTTTCTGAATATTGCACATCCTTTTGTTGGTGTAGCTCACTGTAGCACCTTTATTTGACTCTGACCCTTTGTTTACCTACACTGAAGTCCTCCAACAAACCTGGAAGTGCAAAACACTGAGCCCTGCCTCTGGATTTTATCACTGTCAATAGATTTCATACTAACAAGAAAAAAAAAGTTTTACTTGCAAAAACTGTCTACTGTGAAAACAAATAATTCAAAACAAGTCCATAAAATCCAATATTCCTTAAATATTCCTTCTGTGCTACATTATGTTTAAGTATTGGATATTTTGCATAATTTCTTATTTTTTACATGTTAAATCTTCAGCAGACATTCTTAATCAGTGACTTACAATTAGTGCAACTAAAGAATGAACTGTAATACTAGATCATAAAGCAACCTTTTCAAGAAATGTCTCACAACATCCTATTCCTTCTGTAATCACATTACCCTCTCACTCTTTCTCTGCTTATTTTAATATGCTTCAAAATGAAATTTCAATGGGCCATGTCTCAAATTTTCAGTGCAGTATATTATGCTGTCATATTGTGCAAGAAAGTGATACTTCATTGCAACATCTGCTGTTTAAGAATCACTGTCTTTAACATGCAGAGGGCGCCATTGCCTCATCTAATTCAGCCTTGTGCATCTTGTGGTTTGTAGTAGGCTACAGTATGTGCAGTATTTGTTCTGTTTGAAGTTGTGCTTCGGTAATACAGTAAATTAAATATATCAGGGGCTTGCAACATAATCACCTTCTTGTGCTTTGTATGAGATTTTATTAGCAGGATTTATACCATCTCATGAGTGTAACATCAGCATAAGTTTGAAGAAGGATTTGGTCAAATTTAAGCCAACATTTGATATCTGCCTATTGCATAATTTATATGCCAGACATGAGAAAAATGATCAAAAATACATGATGTGTGTATCATTGGGAGAGAGGGTGGATGTGAGATATTTCAAGGCTCTACTGAGGCCTCTGTTTGTATCCTTTTACTGCGTTTGTACATGCTTTGGTTGTTTGCATGTATACAGTTTGTAACAGGATGGACTCGACCTACGCATCAACCTCTCACAATGATATGGGAATTTTTTCCCTCCTACTCAAGTATATTGACATTGTGATACCTCAGTCTCTATTTATCCACACACTCACATAATGCAGTGATGCAACAACTCTGACATGCACTTTCACTATCATTTGTGTATTTGTAGTCACTTGTAAACACATATGCACTCACTCAAGTTTGTACATTGGACATGACTCCTCTCAAGGTTTGTCCCTCCACCAGTGGAGTGACCTTCTGAGTTCCCCTCAACACACAGTCCTTCCTTATTCCCAGTAAATGAAAAAACACCATGGTGCTCTCCCTCTGATCTCCTCTGAGCTGCATGCACGACATCCCTCTGACATTTTATATCCCCAAGTGTGTTTATGTAAGGGAGTCGGGAGACCATGTGTTTGGCAGCTGTTCCAGTGTATATATTGTTTGTGCTTCACATTATAGATGTTTGGCAGCATGTGGCCTGTTATGTGGGCCTTACATATTAATATGTTATTGTTTTTCTGCGTGCAGTTAGAGTGTATGTGCTTGTGAAGCCTTCAAAAGTGAGTGTTTGCCAGTGTTCGTGTAGGCTGAAGCTCCTCTGAGCTCCTATGTTTCTGCGCTGAGAGATGAGGTGTGGGAGTGAATCATCTCCAACTCGTCTTATATAAGACACGCTATATGATGCATTATGTATGAACATAGAATATCTCCCATCGCATAAACCTCTAATAATGAGACATCTCGTGGGAGCCTAAGGACAAAGCTGTATAAACACAGGAGGACTATGAGGATAACGTGCTCTCACGAAACAAGAGAGGAGGGTAATTTTATTTTTGTATACAACAAGTTGAGTTTTTTTTCCTTTCTCCCCCCTCTGCCTGCTTCCCAAAATAAATCTGTCCGCTAAACAAAGGTGCTTGCCTCTCAAAGAACCTCAGAAGAGCTCAACTTTCTAATTCCCTATTGTCTCAGTGTGACCTCCGACCCCTGACCTTTCACCCCAAGTCAGTCTCATGATTCTGTTTGCTCCAAAACAAGCTTCAAAACAACTCCTGTCTTCTACTTACCATGAAGCTTGTGATGAAAATGCATTTCCGGTCATCTTCGTGGTGCCACTTCTGTGACTAAAACACACTCATGGCCTTAATTACATAACACAGCTAACCATATCTCTCACGGTGACTGTAAACCAAACACTATGACCCCCACTGCTGACCACATCTTACCACAGGCCAAAATGCACACACACCAACACATTCCCATAAACCCATTTACACCCAACACTTGCCTCCACCTCCTTGCCTGTACTGTACCGGCCCCCAACCTCTACCATGTGAGTCAGCTGACTAAAAAAATCCCTCAGTGGCCGTACCATCTGAGTTCTGAACTTTTTAAAACAATCTCTTGTCTGTGCACAAACTCATATACCTAACCCAAAAAGGCACTTTCTCTGTCTCAGCACCCAAAAATGTACTCAAAACCCCGAAACTTAGGAACATCAAACATCAAACATTGGTTGTATTACAACTACATCAGTGTTTTTGCGATGTAGTTTCTGGCCAGCAGCAGCAGCAGCACGAATCACAATGCTGCTTCCTCACTCTACTCATTGAGTGAGAAGGAAACCTTGCGGGTTCTTATATTGTTGCATAGACTTTAAAGATGAAATTCACTGATTTTACACATCAGTTAACTTGTCATGTGGAGTACTACTCAGTCTGTGCAAACAATTTTATATTGTTTTCTGTGGCTGTGAAAGGGGCTTTGTCAAGTCTGAGAAAATAACATTTTACGTTACATTAATTTGGTGGACAGTTTTTTTCTTAGAAGGCTAACATTTTTTTGCCCACATACACACACACCAGGAGCAATTTGGGGTTCAGTGACTTGCACAGGGACCCTTTGACATATGGACAGGAAGAGCTGGTATAGTGATGTCATAAGGGTTATCTCAGATTGGGCTTGAAGACTATAAATGTATAACAGAAAGCCTGTGTTACAAACTGATGTGGAGTTGGAGAGAGAAAGATGTAGGCATTGACAAGGCAAGAAGGGTCAAACAAAAGATGATATCGAATTGCATTATGGGAATTGTAGGATCCAGGGTTTGTGGGAATTCCATTACACTGGGGACAAGACGTCAAGATATCTTGGCCTCTGCTACATTGTTCTTTATTTAATCTGTTTTTTTTACACTTCCCCTAACTTGCATTGAAGCACAATACTAAATCACTAAAGTACTCCTTTAATGGAAACCCTTCCCTCTCCATTAGAGTAAGTCATGTTTTTTGTTACTTTACACCTGCTGACATTGATGTCTTTTTCTTCTGGTAAATCTCTCTGATATCCACCCAGGCCATATTATGTGGTATGAAGGTCCTGGAACAGCGCTTTGCGAACATAAACACAGTTATTTGTGAGTTCCTGTATTGTCTGTAGACTGTAACCACTCCCCTAATTTGTCTCTTATCTGATACTGAACCCCAAACAGAGCCCAGCCCTCTTGTTTACGCCCAGCTCTGCACATTAGCCCTTCGACTCCCTCAAACTTTTTCCACAACTGTTTTTCTCAGGTTTCTCAATCACCACGCTCAAGTCAAGTCAAATTTATTTATATAGCCCAATATCACAAATCACACATTTGCCTCAAGGGGCTTTACAATCTGTACAGCATACGGCTCTCCCTATGGGCTGCCAGCACCCCCAGATTAGCTTCTGTCTTGTAAATTCTGGCCCTGGGTAAACAGTAAACAGTGGCTATGGAGATGCTAATCTAACGTTGCATGAAATTGAGTCCCTTATTACTAACATACGTTGTTTAACCCTGTCGTCAGGGGTAAAGGAGGCACACAGGCCAATAGGACTACGAGGATCAACCGGTTTGCAGTCGCGAGGGCTGACTGCAGACCAGACCACACAACCGGTTGCTTGCTCTTGTGAGCCTTCCCACGCCGCTGAACAGAGATAAACTCTTCATCATCTGCTGACGAGTGTTATCACTAAGAGGCCTGCTATCAGGCCTGTGGCTGAAGCTATCTGGAGTGCCTGTGAAATCTAAGGTAACATTGTCAGAGATGAGTTCTTTTAACTGACGGACACGTCTCTCTAGGAGAGATACCCTATCTGCAAAGGTAGAACAGTTAACACCAACCACTGTAACACAGTTAGCAAGGTTGCATTAGCCGTGGGTTACTAGAGGCTAAGCTAGTAGGCTAGGCTAGGCTTGGAGCTATGCTAAAAAATAAGAAGTAGCAAGTCCAATATGATATGGACTTAGCACAGAGAGAGTAGCAGAGTGAATAAGTAGAAGAGTGAAGTGAGTGAAGGAGAGTAAATAAAACAGAAAATCAAAGAGGGAGAAAGAGTAGACTGCAGATATCGATGGCATAGAAATCATGATGTGCATCACCGGACAAAGCATCTATGCAGAGTTGAAGCAGCCCCTTCCCCCTCAATCTCAGCAATGACCTCACTGCCCTTGCTTTCTGCCCCACCTCCAATCCAATAATTGCCTCTCCAACACACACACACACACACACACACTGATCCAGACAGCTGTGTTTACACTCTGTGGGTCTGTGGGAACGTCCTGCTGACCTCAGCACCAAGCAGGCCACAGACACTCAACTGGATTGATAACTGATCATATGGATCTTTTCAGACAATCTGTATATTTTTAAATGGACACACACAATCAGACAGACTACACTTGATTTGCACAAAGAATCACAATCAGAGGACTAAAAACAATTTTGCATGGCTAAATATCTCTGAAGTATGCTGTACGGTATGATGTAGATGTGTTGTTTTTCCTTGTGGATTTATATAATCCCACTGCGACTTTTTCAGGGAAAAAACGTACGTTTTTACACTATGGCATGCTGAGCTCTGAAACGGCACTAACCTTTTCAGCCTCACTAATGGCTAACATGGCTCATACACAAATACACACATGGTCCCTCAGGTCTTGTCTGTAAAACAAAGGTCTCATTCATAGTCATCACTCTGACTTTCTGCTACTTCTAGCTCAGTGTCAGGAAGCTGAGGTGGATCAGAACACTGCTGGTGAAAAATAGACACATCCTGTTTTTGACACACTCCCAACTGGACCAGCGGAAACCACGAACCAGGTTGAGCACTGCTTCCCCAGTATAATAACAGCTAACTCCCTCAAATTGGTATTTCCTTAGGTGCAAACTGTGCTTTGCAAAGTTTTGTGTACTCATTCAGAGGATCATTTGTGGCATTGTAACAGCAGTAGCTTTGCCATATTGTGTAGCAAATGTCGAATATGTGAATATTATCTTTCTAAACAGCTGGATACTATTTATGTGAGTGAATGTGCTTTCACGCTGATCATAATAGTCTTTACACATCAACACAATATATACAATGGAAACATTGTCATATATGGACATATACTGTACATTATATATGTACATGTGCATATATCCTCACTTACACTTACATACACATGTATACACGCAAGCATACACACAGTGTTCAGTGGGATATTTTATTTGAATTATACCGGGTACAAAGTGGGCCCTACTCCATTTTAAATACAGTCCTGACTTAGTATTTGCTGTATTTACCTTTAGAAGCATCAGAGAACATTAAGAACTTAGATTTAAATAGTCTCTAGTCTTATTTCATGTATTAAAAGATCCCTTGTGTTTACATTTGGACAAAAGTGCAATTTCTGACTTTTTGTTTTTATACCTACAGTATCTACCCCGGTTTGTACTGTAAGTGAGTGCATGCAGACATTAGAGCATATAAAAGCTGTCTGGACGAATATTGTAAACGTGGCCATAAAGTCTGTTTCATTTATTATGCAACAGTGTGTCCACAGTCCAGACAACACTCTTCTCTACTCTCCTTGATTTAGCACTATCACTGCGTAAGCTGTGATTCCTTCCCAGAGAAATACACAGCACTTTATGGCATCAGTGCACCATTACATTTACTACCCTGTTTGCATCACCAGTATTAAGTGGCTGAAATGATAATATGCATTCATTTTTTTAAAGGCTATAAAGAAAAGCAGGTGAGAGATTAACGTCATGAAGCCTGCTGGGAGAGCTGGATGTCTTTTTGCCTGTCAACAACCCCATTCGAGTCGATGTGTAGCATGTGAGAGTTACTGTTCGGACCAAATCAATGACTTCGACAAGAGTTATTACAACTGTTACATATATGTGGAATAACAAGTATCAGAATAATTACATGCTTACTCACAGAGCTATAACTATGCTAGCTGGTATTGAGAGAAAGCAGTGAGAGCAGAAAATCACACTATATTTTTCTGGCAATCCAGTGCAGCCTTTTCCCATAAATATAGCCACCTCATAAATTTCACTGCATTAATTTGCATCTTGCATGCCCTTCGCTTCACAACACATACTTAAGTACAGCATACCATGAGAAACTGATGCAGAACTATAAACAGCGTTTTTTCTGAGCTGCTTGAATGTCATTCCAATGATACTCTCGGTGTGCTTGGAACCAAGAACTGCATTTCTCTTGCACAGTAGTAGGCCCATAGCCTTTTTAGGGCCCTATAGGCAAGGTTTAGATTTTGGCCCCTGCTATATATCTTAATCCAAAATTATATCAGCACTTTTTGGTGTTGGCCCTGTGTGTGAATGGAGACTCATAAAACTCTGAAAAGTGAAGAATTTATTTCTTTATTTTATTTAACATTCATTTATTTATTTATTATTTAAGGATAAGCATATAGCATGAATCAGTGCCACGTACAGCATTTAGAATCTAAGCTACTTTGCAATGCCTGTCTCTAGATGAGTTTTGTGTCTTTTAAAAGACCAACAAGAAAACACATACAAAATAGCACAAAACACAATGATACACTAAAATGATCAGTAAATTAAATGATCGTTATAGCAAACACAGGGAAAATAAGGGTGTAGATAGATAGTGTAGAAGAAGATTTGATACAGCCTAGCTAAAAACAAGGTAAATTGTTTATTAGATACTTTTCCTGATTTTTGCCTTTAACTGCAGTGGGCTTTAGGTGGGAATCTTATTTTCCAAAACTGTTTTTTAGAATCCTGAACTCAAGGAAGAATATGTGGAAAACTTATTTTTGTCATTTTCTGCCTACTCAAGAATGGCAGAATTACCCAACCGCCTCATAAAAGGTCTACTGTATGTCAACTGTAATGATTGGCATTGCCAGTGGATTGAACAAGCCCTTAAGATGAAAACATACTATGCAGTGTTCAGATCTTACTAGAGTTTGTCTGCAAGCATGTAGAGCTGGATATTGTGAAATTTGAACCGGTTTCTGCACCAGCAGTCTTACATGCAACCTCAGAAACACAACCATGTAGAATGTGCAAACAAATGTGTGCAGGGGAGCTCCCAGACAAGGGTGGGGTCCTACGCTACGGGTCAGCCGTGCTTTGTGGTTTGGCTGTAAGCAATGTGTTAGATCATGTCCATATGTGGAGAGAGAGGTATTATGCATCCATAGTTTCCTTATATATATTGTCCATTGTCCCTTTGCAGCACCGTAGCAACATTATCAGCATATTGCATTATGTACCCTATTACAGTTCACATTGGTAAGTTTGAACAAGCATAGAAAATACTTTTTAGTCTTCTTTGAAGCATTAATAGTTGTTACACTGAATCTGAACCTATTTTCTACTCTGTACAGTAAAGTGTAGATTTCTATTATAACCATGGAAAATCACTTTAGCTGTGGGCTTGTAAAATTGTGAAATCCCCCTGCATTGCATTTCTTTTAACATGATGAAAGTGCAGTAAATCACACCTTCTGACCTTGTGAATCTTATCAGTTCTGTATCTGAGGTCAACAAGAAACTATTGTGAATGCATAACTTCAGAAAGAATGTGCATTTAACATTATAAAGGCTACATAATTTGCATGACATACGAACCAGAGAATCAGAGGAACATGATTCATGCTGATCAGTATGCTGCAAGGATTTCTTCTTATAGCCTGTCTTCTTAGAGTGACTTAGAGGTTGTTATTGTCTTCTAATCCCTTATTATATTTCATATGGGTGGAGGTACAAGGATCAGATTATCATACAAGGTGTTAAAAGTAACAGCATGTGGCTATTTGAGACCAATCTAAAGAAGCTTTGATTCTCTTTTTGCCCTGTACTGTAATATATATATATATGGTTTTATATTGTGAAACAATTTTCTTAAAGACTAACTTAAATGGTTTCCATACAAGAACTGTTTTGACTGGAAAGACCTCAGAGTTGAGAGCAGACAGAGAAAACAAAGTTCACTAATGGCAGCCATGTTGCTTTACCATTTGAGCGTGCATACTTTGAGATCCTGCCAAGCCAACTGTATACATTGCAGGTGACTGTATTTCACAGCTTCCCCCGTTGTACAAACGCAGGTCTGTCTGCTGTGTGTTTTTGCTTCCATAAAAAGGATGCAGGTGTGTGGATTTAACCTGCACATACCTCATGGTGTGCCCCAACACACACGAAACACACAACATGCATAGATTCTACGAGAGTTGTGTTGCCTTACATTACCAGGTGAATCTGAGTAAAAAATAACTTCAGGCTGTTTTCAACCCTCAGGGCCTTGTGTCAAGTGTCAACAGAGCCTCACACCTCCACAGCCTGGAGTTGTTTTTATTGAATAGGTGGGTGTTGGTGTCCAGGTGTACAAAATACACACGCAAAAATACACTCATTCACTACACCCAGCACTTTTGCATGCTTTGTTTTGAAAATGATGTTTACATGAGATGGCTTGCGGAACTGAAAGTCAGACGGGACAAGCTGCACAGTCGACCTATCTGCGCCTGAAGCTTTCCTAAAAAAGCATCTTTCAGCAAAACCGCATTGTTCACTGCTGCTGACTTCCCTCTGAGTCATATGTCAGATGTTGATCTTTTGGAGTGGAGGTCACTGAACCTTCAGAGGGTGTTGCAAGCTCTCTCCTCAGGTGGCCAATAAGAATCCAGAAATACCTGGTGACAGGAGAGCAGGGGAGGGGCTGCAATGCTTGCTCTGACAAAACAACATCTTGTTAGTGTGTGTGTGTTTGTGTGTATGTGTGTGTGTGACAGAATATGTGCCAGAGGGTGTGGTGGTTAACAGGATTGATAAGGTGATTGAGAAAAACACACTCTAAAGGTGATTGGACAGATGATGGGGGCGTTGTCACGTTAAACTGGTTCCAAATGTTTTGAAGTTTTGCATGAACTGTGCGTGTGTGATTCTGTTGGTGTGTTTATGTTTTTGACCTGTATGTCTAAGTCTGTGTTTGGGTTTCATTGTCTGCATGATTGCCTGTGTATATCCACCACCACAGGGCCATATGTGTTTCATTTCAGAACCAACACAGTCCCTCTTAGATCATTTTTCATAACATCTCTGATCTCTGTCCCTCACAGCAAATGGCCTCCCATGTTACACGAGCCGTGTGGAAACACAACACCATTTGGCCCAAAGCTGTCCAAATGTGGCTCGCAGCCCATTTGGTCACGGCTGCCCACGCCTTGAGGGCTAGCACAAGAAATCGTTGTTACTAATTCAATCAACAGCAATTTCATTACTAGAGCACAACAGAGACAGATAACGATAGTTCTCATTTTCTCTGCTCTGTCTTTTCAAACCATTCAAGTGTTTTTCAATGTCAAATGTAATTACCAGCAGCACATCTTGTGCAAAATGCTAATAGCAGCCAAGGACAAAACCCCCTCTGTCTCTATTGGCTAGGCACGGGAATGTTTTGTGAGCCATAGAATCAACTCATTTAGGCTCTATTTGCCTTTATTATGTGACCTCAATATCAAGCCTATCATTTTCTCTGCCATTGTTCGAAAACCTCGCCGCTGTTTCTCCCACTCTGCCCCTCCTCCAGTAATCTGCGTCAGTTTGGTGATAATTATAGCTTACTGGAAGCGATGTGGCTGGCTGTGAGCGCTGTGTCTTGAGTAGGAAATACAGCAGTAAAAAACAAGGAGACTTCCATTTTTCCTTTCTCCCTTTGGAGACAGAACACAGAACTGTGTGGGTGACTTTTGGGTGTAAACAACATGGCTGCTGCTCTTCTCTCCTCTGATTTTCATGCATTAACTTCCTGCCAAAAGTGGGCATGCTTGCTGCTGTTATGATTTTATCCCCTTCTTTTTTACTCAATCAGGCATTCATATACTCTGTCACACACACACACACACACATACAAAATAACTGAGTGTGTGTGCCTGCCTTCTTGATACTGTGTGAAAGTCTGCAGCACATATTTGCATGTGTGTAGTCAGTCTCTAAGGGTCTCAGTAGTCTGATCCTGTTACACTAATGGCTGCAGTCTTGCCATCCTTCAATGGCATGCAGAGTTCACCAGGGATGGATGGATGACACAGGAAAGGATGAGACGCACACACAAACACACACTTGCACACTAGCATGTCGCATGAATGCGCACAGTATACACATTGTATGAAGCAACTAAGGAATACATCTTCATTACTAGAGACTGGTACTTAGAGGGGCATTTAATCATAAGCGATAACATGTCTTTCACCTAACAAGGTCTGGCAATTTAAAATCCCACACAGCCCTTCTTCGTCTTCATATCTTCCTGCCCCTCCTCCACTCATCTTCGAAGACTACTATCAATTCAAGACACAATCGGCATGCAGATTTTTACATAGTTTCTCCACAAGTGTACAGTATATGCGGCAGTATATTCCTGGTTTTAAAATGATTAGGAGCTCCTTCTTTTTACTTTTGAAAATAGATCAGAATAATCTCTAACCACTTTCAACCATGAAACCCACATCAGTCATGAAGAGAAGATGATGTGGAGGATATACAGGAATTCAAGCTCGGTAAGTAAGTGCTCCTCATATAAGAGTGTTTTCCTAATGTTTTGCACAATCTGCTTCTTTGGTTGCAGTTTGCACACTACCCCTATATTCCTATTTATAACTTTCTAGCTCCCTTGCCTTCGAGGAAGAGAAGTACATTGTTGTTGTTTATTTGTACAAGACTGAAAATGCTTGCATTGAGTTTTCCTCTGTCATAAGGGAGTGGCTGTAGCCTAGAGGTTAAAGAAGGGGGATTATGGTTGGCTGTTATCCCAGGATAGGCAGGGAAGATGTGGGGGAAGAAAGCTTAATGCTTTCCTCGTCCTTCAGTAAATTATTTTAAGGTCTTGAACAAGACACTTAATCCATGATTGCTTAATTGCAAACATTAGTATAAAGCATTAGTGTAAAAGCATGGGACGCAATCAATGTGAAACATTCTTCCATAAGATTTCCTATTTTGCAGTATCCTAGTCCAGGGCCTTGCTCTCGGGTACATTTGCAGAAATTATGGGCTCTGCAGATATAATCATCCATATTTTCTTGCTTATGAATGGAAAAACACCTTCCTGATGGTGCTGAGGAGCCAATAAATAACTGTTTTACTTCTGGGATTAGTTGCCAACCCTGTTTGATTTAATTGTTTGACAATAAGCTATGACCTGTTTTGTTAGACACAAGGTGCTCCTCCCTTGTTGATAGAGATACCATCGACTCATGTTTTGCAAAAGCTGATGTAGTTAACGGTTTTACCAGAGACCCTGCAGAGAGGGGAAGGCTCCACTATGGTCATAAAACATGGCTTAGACTGAAGAGGGGCCTACCAGCACATGGTCTAATAAATGTTGGTATTTGGTTGTGGTATTGAGTGTTTTTAGGCTCCAGTGTGAGAGTAGGTGTTTCTCCATGTTCTTCAGTGTACATGTCCAGTACGGAGAAGACTATAATACTAAGAATATATATACATACAGCATGTCCATAGGAGTAGCTCCAGCCTCATATCATGTCAACACCTTTGTCTCCTAAGGAGTCGAGTTTATCAGGTCTCAGCGAGCCAGAACTGCATTGTTAGAGGCCGTATAAAAAAGCCCAGGCTCAGCTTCCTCAGCAGAAGCTCATTGTTTCTACCCTCAGATCCTGGCTCACAACATTACAGCAGACTTCACAGGAACAACTCAGGAACAGAAGACAACAGAAAAGAACAGAACATGATGCAAAATCTGACGTCTACTAGAAACTACTTTTATATACTACTAATTTATTTTGCCACTTATGTTTTGAGAGTTACGTTATTGCATTTTGCAGGGGTTTACGTTATCGTGGCCTGAATTATGTTCGATTGGAAATGTTTTTTTCCATGGTACAAAGTGTTATGTTCTTGTACTGCACGGAAGTTGTTGGGAGGTGGTCAGGGTGTAGGATGGGTGTAGAGACCTCTGTCCGAGGATCTCAGGCTACGTACTGGCTTGTATGCAACTAGGAGGTCAGATATGTAAGATGGAGAGAGGCCACGGAGAGCCTTAAAAGTCAACAGTAAAATCTTAAAATCTATTCTAAAACATACTGGGAGCTAGTGCAAGGAGACTAAAACAGGCGTAATGTGGTCACTTCTCTTGGCTTTTAACAAGCCAGGCTTTTTTAACCTTTTAAAATCATAGTGGATGAGCAGCTGTGGCACTCACTTCAGTGATCGGTACCTTTGGCCTGGGTGAGTGTGGTTTCTAATTTTGGCCTCTTGATGGTCTGTAGTGTGGATGACCGCAAAAGGTCTTGTTTGTTTATCAGCTGTTTTCGACCCATGTTTCCATTTCCGATGAGATACGCCTGCACTATTAGGCTACTTAGGCTCATCCAGGAGACTTAAACACAGATCCTCTGTCTGTCACTCAGTCAACACACACCTTATTTGAAACCCCACTGCTATCACAACTGTGGCAAGTGTGCATCTGCTTTAGATTTTGAAGGCCTGCTGCTAATCCAGCTCTGTTGCTGATCATCTTCCTTTATCCCTGTGATACTTTCCAAAACACCACACACCTCTCTCATAAACGTATTCATAATTAACCCTTCATAATTCACCCGTGTGTCCTTGCGTGAGGCAGCATTATTACCTTTTATAAAATCTAGCATGTTGCTAGGTAGTTTTGTAGATCATCAAGTTATGCATGTCACATTTGCTTTTTTTTACCCACACCCCCTCCACTTCATACGTTGTATAACAGGTGGGGTTGGTAGAACAAACAATATATCTAATTTGCTTAGGGAAAATTGCCTGGCCTACTGGAAAGTGGATGTTTGTATTGTGTGAGATGTGGAAAAAGAACTCCAGGTGGCTTATTCTCACTGTTTGATCTGAGTCTAGACATGAGCAGTCACACTGCAGTGCACTTAGATTGAATGTGAGAGACATTATAAAATATGCAGCATGTTGATAGCAAGCTGTTAATGCATTTCTTTGTGTGTAAGTCACATTATATATGGTTTTATCCATATGAAGAGCGAAGAGGAGGAAGAGAGGAAGACATAGTGACAGTTTTCCCTGTTTTATTAAAGCAATGTGTGGGAAGAGCTCTTTCAGCTTGAAATAATAGCTTTTGGTTGTTGTTTATATATATATTTTTATCTTCTTTTTCACTTCACCATTCTCATCCTGCTCCCATTCCCTTTCGCTGCCTGTAATGAAACTTCTCTCATACCCTTTCATTCATCAACTCCAAAGTCACTAAGAGTAATGGTAATGAGTAAATGTGTGATGTCTGCTTCTCCTTCCATTGCCTCTCCCAATACTCCTCCATTATCCATCTTCCTCCTCTCTGCCTTCTATTACACACTAGTCACTGGCTCTTTAATGGAGTGAATCTCATTGTTGTTAATTACCTTTTTTTTTTTCTTCCTTTGCCTTTTGCAGACTTTAACAGATAATGCTGATTTTATTGAGCTTTGTGTTTTTCTTCTGATTTTTTCCACAGCTGAAGAAGAAGCCACCAAATATCCTGTAAAAAGGGATTTGTTATTAAAGTAGTAAAACCCTGCAAATTACAAAATATGTGATAAAAGTAGTTTTAATTTTCCCATTACCTCTTTGGAAATATTGGTACTGTCCTGTGCTGCGCATATACATTGGAAAAATCAATTCGCTATCTCGAGGTTAGTTTGAGATTATTTGTACATTGCCTTGTCAGAAGGTTCAAACTAAAAATGCCTTACCAATACCTCCAGGATCAACAATTAACCCTTTCACTAAACTACGTACATGTAGCTTTCCAATCTAGCACTGCACATAATGCAGTTTACAATGTTAGCAGTGGCAGATTAATCGCTCAAAATTCATAGTAATTGTGGAAACAACTGGGTCCTTCACTTTAGACAGAAGTGGACAAAAGCAGGCTTCTCATTTTTAGTTGCCAACTGTCAATTTTTCCAGCTGAAATAACAACAATCTCTGGCAGATTTGATTAGCTGTAGCTAGCTAGCTACCTACCATTTACTCCTAGACTTGGTTGAAAACTCAGTCTACAGCTGAGATGAGATAGTTAACAGCTGTAACATTTAAATTTTGGAAGAGGCAGTGTGGCATTAGTTTTTATGAAGCTATGTTTAGTGCAGCCTGGATGTTCTCCTTGGCATGGATGAGAAAGAGAACAACTGCTACTGGCTGCTCAAATGACTATGCTCCAACTCCAAGTCCCAGCTAATCGATGGCAAACATTGCCTGGCCAAAACAAGGCTTCGAGGAAAAGGTCTGGCTTAGAGATTTAAAACGTTGCCAGTCCATGCTCAATATACTGAATTTTATATCCCCAAGTAAGCAGAAAATCACAAAAGGCTTTTGTAGACCTTCCATGTTCATGCAGGCTGCAGCTGCATCAAGCTATTTGGCTGAGGAGTTTTTCCATAATAATACACATATAAAAGAATCAATATAAAAATGAAATCACATAGAAATGTTTTTGACACCAAGGGTCTACAATTTTAAGTCAAACGGGGGAACTTATTAGATATCAACATTCAATTGACTGCTGAAGAAAACGGTGCTCTTATGGATGAAGAAACAGTGAAAATATGCAGTATTTTATATGCAACACATTTCTCAAAAGATATTTCCCGTTCCTATGAAAAGGATTTTTCTCTTTTTGGTAGTGAATTGTATCTTTAGGGGAAAAATGCAAATGTAATCCATAAGGCATTGTGTAGCAAAGAACACGCCCAATAATAGACAATACACTTGACTGACACACTGTTCTCGTAGGATCACATTTCCACCGCTTTCGTAACCAAAGATGTTAAGCTATGAGGCGTCCCATATATATGTAAAACCTATTGGGTTCTTACAGAGAGCTTCCTTGCAGCAAGCTGAAAATGTGTAAATTGTGTTACAATGTGTCTGTATGAAATCAGGTTATTATTGAGATGGGGGGGGGTGTTCAATCATGGAGCTGATTGCCAAGTGCATGTGAAGAGGAGTGGAGATTGATCACAAATGTAATTTTCGACATGTGGTGCGAGCGGAGAGAGCTGATCTGAATATCTCAAATCAGGTTATGTTGACCTGCTGGCTTTCATTTCTCCATGTGCAATTGTGATTTTAGTATGTGTGCATGTGCGACTGGGTTTTGTGTGTAAGTGCAGTTATTTCTGGGCGCGTCAGTTCAATTTCTTGTTTCAACATGTCATTTGTGGCTTGAAAAAAGGTGTTGTGTGCTCTTTCTGTTTGCTTATCCCAAGCAACGTCACAACATAAATCAGAAGAGATACACACAAGCACCCTAAAAACACACCCAAATGTCCAGACAGAGGAATACGATTTTTCTGTTTGTTTCAGTAACAGGTAAGTGAAGGAAGCATGTGGCGGGATAATTTCATAATAATTTGTCTCAAAGATCATTTATAAATCCATCAATTTATGTCAAATGGTGGTTTCTGTTGCATAAGTCAAAATAAATGTTTTCAACCAATGAATACTGACAAATATTAACATTGCAGGACAACACAACGCAGTTCCTGCCAGAGTAGCTAGTATAGAGGTAAAGGTAATGTGTCATCAATCAATCATAAAGTCTAAACACTCACAGAAACACCCCCTCTCCTGGCTGGACTCGAAAATGTCTGGAGCCTTACTGTGGACATGCATGAAGAACTTTTCTCAGTCCTCCTGGTAGACTTTACTTCTTTAATTTCATTTAGCTTTTGGACAATAATATAAAAATCTTGGATTAAAAGTTACAAACAGACAACAAAAAGTTATATTTATTTCTTTTTCTTTTCTGACTTATATGCGTTATACAATGTCACACCAATACAATAGCGGTCACTGGATATTTGCTTTTTTTTGTACTTTTTTTATTAACTTTTCCAACACATAAAGTACATAATGCAACACAAGACACCATCTTACAGTAAATCATTGAACAACAGGTAACAGAACATAAAGGTACCTAATATAAATCAAAATTCACTTGAATATTCAATCGAATATTCAATCGATTACGATCGATTGTTACCATTCTCTGGATTACTACTGTTGAGACTTTTTTTAGATAGTGACCAGAGGAGGTTTAGGGGATTGGTTCCCAACCTGGGGGTCGGGAACCCCTTCATAGGGTCACAAGACAGGGCCACGAGATAGTTAACAGGATACGAAAGAGAAACAATCTTTTTTCCCTCCTGACTTTTTTCTAATCTTTGTGTGGCAGTTGTCTAAAATGTACAATGTACAAAATAAACCAGCTGAGAAAGTTACACGTATGAGGTGAAATCACTCTGGTGGAACTGCTCACAACTTACTGACATATGCAAGACAGAAAAAAGGTCTTTTGTCTTCCCCTTCTTATAGCCCTATCCTTTTCTGTCCCGCTGCCTGTACCTCACTCTATACATTAACCCCATCTCTCCCAGGCATCGTCTAATTAGAGGTCAGATTGATAGTGTGGGTAACAGACGTAGCATAGTCCCATCGAAGGGACCCATTTACCTGACTGCCCCTGCGCATGTGAGTGGCAAGGCAAATTCTGAGGACCCCTGTGTTGTCATTTCTCACTCTAAGAGGCCCTTGAGGAGCCACTTGCAGAGCCTAGCTGAATGATGAGAGGATGGTTGCACTTTGCCCTTTCGTAAGCATAAAACAACAACAACAAAAAAATGGCCTAGTTGTTTTCATCTCCAGAGCAATCATAGTGTCTGGTGGCAGCGGGGCAGTTGTAGCAGAGCTAGTTTCCTCTTTCAGGGAAGTGTGGGGGATTTTTATTTTAGCTATGGTTTGTGTTAAATACAAAAAGAAAAGGGGAGTTTGAGAGACTGAGGGTGAGACAAAAAAGGGAAACAGAAAAGACAGAAGTGGATTTGTAGAAGCGCTTAATTTCAATGGCTATGACAAAATAACAATAGTTAAAAGAGATCAGATTATAAGACTTTTTTCTTGCTGACTGTAAACTCACATCATGAAAAAAATGTTTTTGGCAGCCAAACAGTAAAACACAGCATTCTGCAGCGCTCTCTTTGCAGTGCAAAGGTCAGTCAGTCTGCAACAGATGTAAAAAGGCCAAATCACAAGCCACTGCAAGCGTTCCACTGGTGAATAAGCTCCTTCAGAGCCAAACAGATTTATACATTTTATTTCGAACTATGTTGACATACCCTAAACTGTGTGTTCAAACTGAACGCAAAGTGAATTTTACAGGCGGCTCGATTGGACAGACACGTTTAGACTCAAGTCTGTACAGTCAGTACTTGGCTGTTTGGGGCAAATTAACAAACGGCTGAGCGTTCAAATTAATGTGAATGGTGTATTGTGAAAATTCGCTTTGTTGTCTGCCTGAACACACCTTAACTCTGTGTCTGCTTTCTTTTAGCAGCTAAGATGATTACCTGCAATGAAGCATGGCCTTGTGTCCCCTGTCCTCATATAGAGGTCAAAAACAGAACTAAAGTGAGATAGGCTGGGAAATCACCAACACATGGGTTGCTGTACTTTGGCTTGACTTGAGAAGACCGAATGACTGAAACTTGTGTGTGAGTAGTTTATGGCTCTAAGGACCTAAAGGTCAGGTAGCCACAGTTGTAAGTACAAAGGGAGAACTAGTTTTGGCTTCCAGTCTAACAGTTGCTCATAGCCAGATGCTTGGCCACCACAAGACACTTACTCACCCACATTTTGAGCTTCATAAACAATGATTTCATCACATGGGAGAAAACAGTAAGCAGCTATGTTTGGCACGCTCTGAATGAAATCTGGCAGAGTTACAGTTTCTTATTCTGCAGAGCCAACTAACAAGTCATACAGAACAAGATGATTCCAAACTTGGAGTACTTTATTTGTTCTTGAATGGCATGCATACGGTTTTGTTAGAACACCTCCAGTGAAGCGGTGAGTTAGTCAACATCTAACTTGTTTTTAGGACTTAAGCCACTCCTTAAGGAGAAGATTAAGCGCTAATCAAGCTCAATCTTTAACCTAAGAGCTTTTCCCTCTCATAAGCTTTCATCTTGTGGTTGCATTTACTAATAGCGTGTACTTTTTTGCTGGCAAACAATAACCTTGCATGCTCCAGGTTGTTTTCTGTGTTGTCATTTTGAAACCAGCACACGAAACCGACATCTCATTAATACAACTTCTTAACCATGTTCAAATCTGTGGGACAGTTGAAGGATGAACTTGACTTGGTAACACTCAAATAAGCACTCCCAAAAATATCCCTACACATTTTTACACAGAGACTGACATATCTACATGCATACAGACACACACTCTGGAGGCTTTCAGCCTGTAGCTCTCCAGTCAGAAGACCTACCAGGCTGCACGGCTCATTACAGCTCCTTAGCCCTCCTCCGCAGCCCTGTAATTATAAATCCCCTGACAACCCATCCACATAAAGCCTCTCATTAGCATACAGGAGCACAGGAAAGTATGAGTTCATCATTGTCCGAGATTTCCATCTAACCACCTCTGGGGTTTTAAATTTGCATGGGCAAAACGGCCTGTTTGTTGACAATGCAGCTGAAAGGGAAGTTTGGACTGGTTCAGATCTACTGTGTTTGAAGTGTTCACATATCACATGCCTGTGCAGGGGCTGCTTGAGTGTTTAATCTGGGTGTTTGTGTGTGTTGCAGCAAGAAGAGGCAAGACTGATGTGGTTGGAGAAGGCAAAGATGTAATCAGCGCTGGCAAATGCTACAGTCTGAGAGGACTGTTTATGCTTATCAGCCACACACGCATGAACACACAATCCATGTTGTACACACCCATATAGACACTCTTACCCTTTGCTCTCATACACACATTCAAACACACACCTGGTCTTCAGTAGTGCAGGGATTATCAGACAAACTTGTTATGGTACACAGAGAGCAGTTTGACGGATAACAAACTGAAATCCACACATAATTTGCTGTCATTAGCTTGCCTTTGTTGATTTTGAAGTCCTTGGTGATACAGTCTGTGTATTTTTCCAACAGACTCGCTGTCCCTGGGCTGTTTTGTTCCACAGAATGCCTCCCCAGGACAGGCAAACACAGCAGATACTATCTCCAACTCACAGCATCTCTGTGGATCCTCATGAGACTCAATGATTTGCATCCCAAACAGTCTGTCACTTTGTGACGCTGGTGTGGATTACAGCCTTAAACAAGCTGATATGGTGTATATCTGTTCCATTTGGTGTTTGGTGTAACATTCGTTGACCTATTTTAAATGTTTTCTAAGGAACTGAGAGCACTTTTTTGCCACTCTAGCAGTGTAGCTCTAGGGAAGGCAATACTTTGGTCCAGAGTTAAATATCTTGATGGATTACCATGAGATTTGGTACAAACTTTCCATTTCCTGAATCATTATGACTTTGGTGATCCCCATTTTTTACAGGTCAAACATTTCACCTGTCCAGTACAGTTCATGACTAGATATGGGAGCCTCAGCTGTACCTTGAGAGTGTTTATTATGATCCCATTTGTTGTTGCCCTGGCAACAAGTCATTTTCTTGGGGTCCACATTCAAACAAAATACATGTAATCAGCAATATTTGCACTTAAATTACATATGGCAAACAATATCTATAATAATACCATTACAAGATCACCATTGCATTCAATAATACAATTAAATCAAAACCATACATGGTTGGATGGTCTCAAATTGACAGTATTAATGGTGTTGCACTCCGTTGCACACACAAAAAGTGATGAGGGGAGTAGTTGTGTGAAGAATGAAAAAGAGGGCTTGAGAAGAGTTCAGACCCTGCTCACATTCTCACCCCCGCAAACCTGACCAACTGCAGCATAAAGTGGATGTGAGCGTAGGGTTGTCGGTTTCGGAAAATTGTAGGACGCAGCCCCCCAAATCTGATGTTGGAACTGTGTGGGGGAGGAGGTTTCAGACGCTGTGTGACCATCCAACAAGCAGCTCAGTTGAAGCATAGTAACAACTTTACATATCCTAAAATGGCCACTGTACAAACCAACATCAACGTTGTTTGTTTGTTTTTTACCTCACTAGTGGTAAGTTATCTCTCCAACAGTTTTGTTCTCTGGTATGAAACGAGCATCATGTCACATGGGAACACAAGCGTGGCTATAGACTTTCACTCTTGCTCATCTATCAGTTTTGTTTTCTGTCTGCCAGCTTCCCCATTTAAAACGTATTGTGTTGGATCACGAGACGAGCCGCAGATCGCCCATGCTTTTCCAACGTGCCCACGCCGCTCCCTCTCTGTGCCAGTCTTATTTGGCAATGGCTGTTTATCTCTGCAGATATAAGAGGCCCATTGAACTGGCAAGGCCTCGGCAGACAGTTCTGCGCGGGTCGGGACAGCTTGCTAATAACAAGCCGCCTATTATGACTCCGAGACAGATGCAGGTTGTGGTATAGTATGTTTGCTGGAAAGTGATAGTAGGCCTGTGTGTGTGTGCAAGAGTTGTTGTGGAGTCTCGTCAAATGACCATTGTTGATTATGTCTGTGATGTAGGTCAATGGAGTTCTCTGCCCGCCCCTACTCACTGGACTTTTTGACCTCGTGCTTTGTGAGAGGCTCCTTTTAGAGCCACTGGCCTGTGGAGAGGGCGGCTCGGGAGGTTTGTGTGAGTGTGTGTGTGTGAGTGTTTGTGCATGTGTATTACCCTGCTGAGAGAATGAATGATGTCACCAATCCCTTTAGTACAATCGGCCCCGTTGATGTCTCCTGGCAGACTGAAAAGAAAGGCAGTATTCATTGTCCCTCCCTGTGGCTACACTACACTGTTATTGACCGCTCTGGTCAGCACCCAGGATTAAGATACACTACAAACTGTACTTATCTCTTTATAGCAGTAGACAATGGTGAATTAACCTTCAAGGAATACTATCCCTTAATGGGGTGGTAGAGCAAGTGTAACGACTGGAGTAGACCAAAACCAGGAAAAGGATTCAAACGCACAACCCAGAGTCAGACGTATAATCAAAATAGTCTTTACTTGCAAAAAGGTTCGGTACACAAAGATCAGTCCACGAAAGCAAACAAGTCCAGTAGGGAGTAGGCAAAGACGTACTCCAAAAACACAAACAAGGTCATACACAGGGAAACCAATACACGGGAAGAATGATTGCTGGAACGATCGATCTACTCCTCATACTACTCATGTTGAGTTATAATAAGAGCAGTGACCACAGTGATATCTGGTATTTATATTGCATTTTATTCTGAGCTGGAAAGTACTAGTGAGCTGGACAGTACTTCTATCGTATTTACCAGTGATCCTGCCAAAAAAAAGAATAAAGAGAAAACGTTTCTCTCAAACTCAACTGAGAAACTTTTTTAATAAGCTACTCTTTAGAGCACAAAATCCAAACTTTGTTTTGCTTGTGACTCCTTAAATTAAGTTTATTAATTATGTTTACTTGTGACCCGTCATAACAGGTTATGGCCATAGCGTGGACATGAGTTGTGGGCACTTTAACCAAAAAGACATTTTTAGAGGCACAAAGAGATGAAAGTGTACATTATTTAACAAGAAAAGCCAAAAATAAACACAATTTGGGTTAATGGAATGTTTCTATTATTTTCCTTTTCTATTCCTTTAATCTTCTTAAGACCCTTCATTTATTAATTGATTAGATATTGCTTATAGATGCTAAATAGGGAGAGTAAAAATAAAGTAATATTTTTATCAAATGCAGCTGCTGTAAATTATAACCTAAAAATGAAACGTCAGTAATGGCCAGCTAAAAAAAAGGTTAACTCTTTTTTAAAACAAAAAACACATTATTTTACATAACTATTGGCTACTAGCATCTGTGTCATGTGATACCTTAAGCACACAGTCAAATGAAAACAGCCTGAAGAAAGCCTGAGGGGACGTTTATGCCCAAGTACCCTGTGTTTACCCCCTGAGAGCTAATCTTTTACCATCAAGATGCTCTGCATAACATTAAACTGATTTATGGACTGTAACATAGTGGCCACTTGTGTGCACACAACAGCATGCATAAATCAGGTATGTGAGTTTATGTATGCTATCCCATGCACATATGCATGTGTTTGTGGTCAAGGAGACTGGAATTTGTTACCTGCCATGAAGGTCGTTTTTGCATCTAAACTGCTCTCCCACATGTAATTAGACTTGATGAAGTGTGACACATTCTGCATGATTCTGTGAAAGTTCATATGTACCAAGGCAAAGCAACAAACCCGATGACCTCTGTGCATCAGGAATAACAACACACATGTACGCGGGCATAAACATACAATTTTATGCCATGAAAGTCTTCAGCTGGTCAGCTCATGGCCACCTTCTCTCTGCTCTATGAGTATAAATCCCATATTCCTTGAACCAGACCCCGTGTTATCCCTGTAGCTAAGAGACACTGGGTGACATTGGGAGGCGGTTAGATCCTGGATCCCAGTAATCTCTGGGCATTTTTACCCCATGGCCAGCCTCCAGTCATGACTTAATCATCAAAATCCCTCATAGTTTCACTTTATCCTCTCCCACATAGTTACATAAGTACATAAAGCACAAGCAAGTGTGCCTATGTACTGTACACCATTGCACATTTAAACTGCGTATAGCACATGGTTCACATGCAAGCTTTTGTGAAATATATGCATTTGTACACACACTGAAAACCTCTGCACACACTTTATGGGTACTTTTCTTTCCAGTTTTGGCTGGGCATGGTTATTTATGAGGCAATATAATCATCATAACATTCCTCTTACGCCCTCCTCTTTCTTTTATTTTCTTATTTCTTTCCGAGTTCCAGGCCGGCCCATGAAATATTCAACATAACAGCCATCTGTACACTTTTCCTTGTTTATTTATGAGTTTTTTATGTTGTGTTTTTGTGAACGAACACATATTTAAGGCTGATCTGTGACGGCAAGTATGAAGGTGAACAAGACTAAGAGTCTACAGCCATGCTAGCGACTTTGTGAGGCTGTACATAGGCACTGTGCTGCTTTGAACTAGCATGGCAAAATGCTCACAATGTCAATGCTAGCATGCTGATGTTTATTAGGTATAATGTTTATCATGTTCACCATTTTAGTTTAGTATGTTAGCATGCTAACATTTGCTAATTAGCACTAAACTCAAAGTTTTGTTAGTTTTGCAGGTATTTGGTTATGATGTATTGAAAAAAAATATTTTTTTGACCTGCTGGTGGCATTAGAAGAAAAGTTAAGGGATCACCAAAGTCACCAGACTACCAAACTTCACAGCAATCCATCCAATAGTTGTTGGGATATTTCAGTCCCGACCAAAGTGGTGGACCGACCAACTGATCCCTAGAGCCACAATGTTAACATGGCTAAAAAGATAGAGAGAAGAGGATGATGACACCATGGTGTGGACTATTTGAAAGCAGGGACAGGAAGCCGTTTGGCTCTGTTATCAGGATCTCAAGGTTTGGATTGAGCCCTGAGGCCATGGCTTACAAACCCTATAAACACACTGTTCCTATAACACACAGTGATGATGATAATCATATTCAACATATGCCAGGACTCATGCTGACACACAGCCATATGCTCACAATGCATAACATGCTGTTGTTTCAGTCACATACACACACACACACACACACACACACACACACACACACACACACACACAGAATTAAACATTTTTGGTGCATGGTAAAAAGCAAGACGCAGACAAACAATGAACTCACATGGATTCCTCCCACTGGTTCCAGGCTGTTGATAGCTGCCCCACCTCCTGCTTGCTCTGAAGTATCTGATGGGTTTATCTTTTATTTATAAGACTTGGAGGTCAGAACCAGTGAGACACAAAGACCTTTAACCCTTATGTTCCCATGAGGGGAGAGGTGTGAGCATCCTTTACCTTTTTGTATTTTACACTTTACTTTGATGACCTTTTGGTCCTATACAATAAGTGATTGGCTTATGTGATTTTCTCAATATGACAACAGCATGACAATCCAGCTGTATATTGGCACTTGGCTGGCATATCATGTCTTCTGTTAGAGGAGTGTGCAGATGTGTGTGGGGAGGAGACTCAGTCATGTTATCCCCCCTGCTGCCACTCAGTTTCACCCCAGAGGCTCCCGTGGCGTATGATGCTAATAAATTTTGCAGAAATCACATCAAGTCGACTCGCTGCTCCATTGATTGTAAGAATGACATCATCCCCCTCTTCTCTCAGCCCTTTATTACCCCGACAGAGAAAGCAAAGTAGGGGAGAGAATCTTTAACCCAGACAGATCCTCTTACAGGAGGAGATGCTCGTTTTCACCTATCTTGCGCTTTCTCCCTCACACAACCACGTATATGTGCACGCTCGCGAGCGTCTGCACTAGAAGTTTCCATATTAGTCTGCTAGAAGCAGGGTAGACAATCTATGAGACAATTACATTAGACCGTGTGGAAAAGCCTCTCACACACTTAGGGCGAGCTAATGAATATGAGCCTCTAGGTGTGTGTTGGAAACACTTGGTTGGTGGTGACGTGAAGGGTGAGTGAGCGTGCAGCTGTACTTATTTTCAGCCTTATAAATGTTCTTGTTCCATATGAAATTTTGCAACATATGGACATTTAGAGGTAATTGGTTTTCGAACACTAATGAAAGAAGGGTGTTTTAAAAGGTTGTGGGGCTTTCTGGCTGCTTGGAGAATTAAAATGTTTTCATTGTGTTTTAGGCTTGGACTGGAAGTCCCATTTTTTGTTTTGATTTTTAATGAAAGAAACATCAGAACTCAATGAAGAAAATGCGAAGTGGCGATAAAATGTTAAATCACCCATTAGCCCTACCCTTGGAAAGAAAGACACACTTATTTAATAAGAGACACAAGCTAGATAAAGTGTGTATAGGTGAGCAAGTAATTTACTGCCTGTGATTTTACAGTAAATTGTATTACCATTGCTATATTCTCTCTATCCCTCTGTTACCCCTCTGTTGTGTGGTTGTGTTGGTGTCTTGTGTGTGTTTTCTGTGCAGTTGTATCTTCGCCCCGTGTGTGTGTGTGTGTGTGTGTGTTGGGTGACTCATCCAGGGTGAGCACGCCCTGTTCTATTCCCATCAATCCCAGGTTCATCTACTCTCTGTGCACACAGGAGCTGATGAGATCTTCTGCCAAAATGGGCATGACCACCTGCACTCGCAGATACTCATCAAAGGCTTGACCCACAGAATACTCAAAAACCACCTCAGGTAATTGTTTAAGGTGTTTTAAACTCGAACACAAAGCAATGTTTTGACCTGCTAGACATCAGATCACCAGTCTTGTTTAATGTGTACACAGACCATCCAGAAACTGGTGGATGCATTTTTTAAACCTTTGGCTTTCCAGAAATGTCGAGTAAACGATGTTGACCCAGTGAAAATCAAAGTCCTCCACTGCTGGCTGCTCCAAAGCTGACAAATCAGTTCTTTGCTCGAGGGCATCTTGGGTACAGTAGCAAGCAATCTGAGAGTGGCACTTACTTTTTTTTTCTGATCCAGCAAAGTGTCTGAGCATGACTCTGAACCAGCTCCAGAGGTGCTGGGCAACAGCTGATCCTGACCTCTGACCTACCCATTGAGGGGGGGCACGGGAAAATGTACCCTGTAACTATTCCTTTAAAATTCTTTTTAGTACTCATAGCCACACACAAACACCAAAGCAGTTGCTTGCGGGGGTTTTTTAGCGTAGTGCTATTTTTGGTCTAAATGCTCACTTTACATTTGTTGTAGTTTTCATTTGAATGTCATAGTGACAAGAAGGTGATGCTGTAATTCCTTTGTCTGCACCAGCTGAATGCATATGTGTGTTTCTGTATTTTCTTTTGTGTTTTTTATGCATTACATGTTTGCACCGATCTGTATGCATAGCTGTGATTCCTATGTGATTTTAATCTGTGTGCACTCTGGAAGATTGTCTTGGTGTGTGTAGCTAGGTATTTGAAGTGTAAATCCCTATTATAAGAACTGTGCACCCCCAGGACAGTACGCTTGGTGTGTGTATATGTCTGTGTGTGTTTACTTGTACTGAACCCTAAGATTAAAATGCTCTGACCATTCATCTCTCTGTCATATCTATCAAATATAACAAAGACACACAATCCCTCCTCAGTCCCTGTGGCTTTCCCATATGTCCGTTTACATTCCAATGGTCAATATTTGTTTCTCTGCCCACCATTTCTCACCTTCCCGTTTATTAATCTCCTGTCCTTTAAAATATATGACATTTAATTATAAATGGATTAAGAATTCAGGTTCTGACGATGGGGTATAGGGGAGGAAACGAAATAGATTGAGGGCTTCACATGCACCGTGACACAAGACAAATGGGCTTTGTATAGGTTGTTTCCATTAAAATCTAATGCAGACAAATTATGAAGAAAGATTGATTAGGGCTGGTCTGAATAACAGTCATTGGAAATTCTGTGGAGCCAGATGATTTCTTCAAAGAGCTGCTGTGAGACAAAGGCCTGTGTAGGACAACAGAGTCCTCTGCGGGAGAATTACTGCCTGGTTTAAATTTGCTGGAGGAGCGTCTGGTAGCAAGAAGCCTCCATCATCTTGTTCTTCTTTTCATTTCCTCTATTTTCTCCCCTTCTCTGATTTAGATGCCGAATTACAATTCCCATTCAAAGTAGGTCAGCGCCCCCTCTCTCTCCTTCTGTTGCCCCATTCTCTCTCTGTGTTTCTCTACCTTTCTCTGTCTCCCTGGCACTGTTCCCTATGTAATCCCTATCCAAAGCGCTTCTGCAAAAAAAAAAAAAACCTAGAAATGAGACTCTTGTGCTCTTGATTCTACTTACTCTGCTTCAAGCTAATTTCTTCTTTCCCTTTATGGCTTTCTTCTTAGTCCTCCTCTTGAAGTCTGCTTGCTTTGGTTGTCATATCTGCCTGAAACCTTTCCTTTTCTCCACCTCTCTCTGTCCATCAGACCATCTTCTTTACCCTCTCCTTGGGCTATCCATCACTGTCACTGCACTCCTTTCCAGAGCTACTGAAATTATACATCAAGGTTGACCCCAGCCTACATCTCTCTGATAGCTCCCATACAGCAGTTCAGAAAGTTTAGCTAATGCTCTTATTAATGGGGCTCTGAAGGACACTTTGATAGGACAGATGGCTGTTGCAGTGATTGAAAGTTAGATCATTTAGTCATGGGACGGTGTTTCTAACCACAAGGCCATCTTGTCATCCTAAGCATAGCTCTATAGTATGCATAATTAGATGAGTCCTGCAGCTTGTGACCAGGACCACCTCAAGGCCAGTTTAACACTACAGCAACCTTTTTGAGTAGTGTAAGGAATTACAATTTGAAATTCAGTGATAACATTATAATTACTAATTCCAGTAATGCTCCGTTACTTCAAAATTGTGGGCGTGGGCTTGTTTGCTGGGAGTTTGATGGAGGAATAGTACTTCCTGGTAGTGAGAAATATGTCTTTCAGTAACTGTGCAATTGACACGTGCGTTATCAGCTGACTTGCTAACAGTAGCTTACTTTTAGCTAATGGTAAGCCTATTTTCAGGAATCAGCTGGTTTCGTATAAAGCTGGAGTGTGTGTGAACTCCACGGTGTCACTGAGAGTTGGACTTCTGGAGTGCTGCATGCTGCTAAGCTAGCTGTCGATAGCCAAAATATTTCTCCAAACAGTAGGCTGGCTGCTTGTGAAACCGCAGTGTCTTGTTTTCCATTTCTACACGTGTTTAATATGGTTGCAGTGAGTTTCTGGACTCTTGTCGTCACCTTGAGGTAGTGCTAAGCTAAAAGATACAGTGGCACATATGAGTATTTCCGTTCCTTAAGTTTACTTTATACGAGTCACTGGCCATAGCAATATACTCTGAAGCTTTTAACTATTCATCCTGCTTGTGTTTTAAGGTTAAGGGGACGGATTATGCCTCTCCTTTGATAATCAATTAGTCATTAGTCTGTCTGCCTGTCTCTTCTCTCTTTTAATTGCTCCAATCAAAGCCCTCTGTAAACACTGGAGGAGGAGAATGTCTGTTTAAAAGCGTTGCATACCAAGAACAAAGCAAAACACAGTCACTTGAAGGTGACGCGGGGACGTTCTTCAAAGGGCCTGTCGCCATGACAATAGCTGTGGGCTGGACAGACCCCTGTGGCACACATTAGCCTGTGTATGGTGAGCCTCAGTCTTTGTCTTGGGAATGCTTTAGAGCTTTATAGATGCCATCAAGTTCTGTGGTTAAAAAAAGAATCAGCTTGAGGCCACTGTAAGTGATACAGTATACTTTGTGTTTTTTTTATAACTATAACTATAATGTTTAACTTAGACTCCTCTGGGACAGTTAGAAACAGACACACAACAGCTTTCAAATATTCATAAAGAAATAAAAATGCATTTGTTCCATTGTTAATTTTTTCTTCAAGGCTCTCTCTTTGATGGTGGGCACAAATTGCAGAGTGTTCCCTGAAGGCAACAGCACTACAAAACTATAAGCTTAATCTTTTACAAACATTTGCTTTGGTTTCTCTTGCCTACTTCCCCATATGGTTGGATTTCCCTGGCTGGCAAGACAGGGTGTGTGGTGATGTGTGTGCAGGTAAAATCACGCTCCTTTTATTATGATCCATAAAAGAGCAGGTATCTTTCCTAGACTCCCCTACCCATATAATTTCATACTGTATCGTCTGTCCTACTGCACTTCACACATACTTTAAAGTGATGTCCAGTAAAAGTAATACTAGTTTTGATCTTGTGAACACAATAACTTGAATATGTGTTATTGAACATAAATTCCAAGAAATATAATTTCTAGATCATATCATTGTCTTTTTCTGGCCAGTAAAACTAAATCATTTTGAATTGCTGGACTGTGGACCCTATGGGACTGTCCCACAGTTAAACATTCATTGCAGCAAGACGACAGGTTAATGGTTGTTTTTCCAACATATCTCCAAAGTTAAACTCTGACGCACATAATGGCTGCAATCATTATTTATGTATTATTTTATAGTAACTAATAAATCCACAGATAAACTTTGATATGCTTCTCTTGGCTTGTGGTATTCCTGTAATTTTGCCAACATGTAGATATAAAGTTGCTTTTGTTCTTATCTTATTACAGTCCAGAGAATTTGATGAAAATGTGTATTTAATAGAGAATTTGTGTACCTTATGTATTATACAAGATAGACATTCATTTGGATTTCTTACAGTAAAACACACATTTTTTTGTTTTCTTAGTATTAGATAATATGTCAAGTGTGGGAAGTGGCCATTTATGTTCTTGGGTAATTAACTGTTTTTATACCCATTAAACTTACAAATTACATTCAAGACATTACTTTTATAGTATTATGGGATTATTTTTGCAGGTTATAGTTTAACTTCGCCTTGTGGGATTGGAAACTATCTTTCCAGTGAAAGAGTTAGTGTTTGCCTGAGTGAAAATATTTAAACACACTTGATTTCTCACAATCAAAGAGCTTCTTGAGTCGAGGCACTGGAATGCCACTGCCTGAGCCAATTACAATCAGCTGTCTCTCTTTTTCTCCACTTTTAATTTTCCACTTTTTGATACATACATTAAATCAATACACATGTGCACCTTCACACTGACACAAACACACACTCTTATTAGGGACAGCATGAATTTCAGTCCTACTTACTGAGTGCAAATCGAAGTCCAGCAGCAAACCGTATGCTAATCTTCAAGGAACAGCTTTGTTATACATGAAGGGCGCATTTTACGCTCCACTAACCTGTTCCTGCCTTTACTTCATACCTCGTGGTAGGAAATACCCTCATAAACACAAAGGGCTCAGCTCCGGCTGGACGCAGGAACAAGGAACTTGTTCTTGTGGGGCGATGACAGCTTTAGTCTAGACTGAAATTGTGTCTGGCAGCTGTGTCAGGTGTGTTTATTCTGTAAATGCAAATGTGTGTGCAAGTGAGATTTTGTACGCAGCAAGCTAACAAATGAAGTTGTTGGAAGCTGCATTTACTATTAACCAGTCCTCCCTTTTCACCAGCAAACCCACTTGATAAGCCACTAGGCCGTGGCTAGACACTCACAGGCTCATGTATTACAGTGCTTAGACTCATAAACACAGTAACTACGTGGTTATTGAGAGAATCTGGCTTTTAGATAATTGTTTTTGAGAGGCGAAATGGTCACTGAGATACGTATTCAGGGTGTCATCTTCCATGCAACGTATACTTGTGGTGTGTGTCACACTGTGAAGGGTGTTAAAATGATGCAGGCTGTGTGGGAAGGCATCATTTTAAGATTTGAATGAAATGTAAGCTAAGTGTTAGAGTGTTATATGTGTGTGTGTTTTGGCCTAAATCAAAGCTGCCCTGATTTGATCCCAGCCTCACTAGGTAATTACCCTGAGAGAGTCTCACACACTCACACAGAGCAAATAAACCTTCAACCCCTATTCTATTGACTCTAGCGACAGATAAACACAGATACAGTAGATAGATATGCACAAATATAAAAGTATGCATAAACACACATATATACATGCTATACATATACTGAACATGCACATACAGTACATACAGTATAATCACATATAAATAAACACATGAACATGCACAGACAAAATACACACATAAACGTTCCCAATCACATATTCATGCACACACAAACATGCAAAACAGCCATATACACATGCACACCGAGTCGCTGTGCTAGGTCAACGCTGGAAATGTTTCCCTACAGGGTCAGAGATTATCAGTTAATACAAATGACGTGTGTTGGCTGGAGCTGGAGAGAAATATGAACAAGAGCAGGTCGGACAGCTGCTGTAACAAGAGCAGAGTGGCATGACACTGGCTCCCAGACCCTGACCTGTACATGATACTCTGTGCCAACCTGTCCTGTGTTCGCTTTTATTTATAACTGTGCTGTCATTTGTATTGTGTGTTTTATCTGCTAACCATCAGGCTCCCACACGTTTTAGTTTTTTTTGCTCTCTCTTTGCTATTATGTCCTCTCTCTGCTCTCTAGGCTAGTATTGGCCTTTTTTTCTCCCTTTGACTTCCTTTTCTGTTCTCCTCCACTAGAATTTGGTTAACAGGCTACTTACATCATTGGACTTTTTCCCCCTGGCACTGTTGTGCATCTCACCTTTCACACCTCATGCCCTCTTCATCTTGTCACCGTTTATTTGCTATTTAGAATTTGCAATCTAGGCGCAACCTTGACATTTAATCATTCCTTTTGTTCACTGACTGATTTTACCACTAACCGCTTTTCAAATGTATCATATTTAAAAGGAATAAACTAAATAAACATGCTGTATCTTTTGTGTTGTGAATCTTATCTGATGACCGACCACCAATAACAATAGCAGAGGGTGGCCTGTTCAGATACCATCAGCAAATCCTCACAAAGTGCAAATATATCTTGCCTCCCAGGGCGTGCAGCATGCCAACGCTTGATAAACAGCCTTGCTGCTGCAAGTAAAGAAGCTAATTAACTGCCTTTGTAACCCTCCAGCTAAGTGGAGCCATCGCTGAAGGGTGTACAAATTCCATCCAGGAATCTAATTTCAGATGAACACACACCTCAGGCCCTCTAGAACAGCAAAAAATCCAATATGAAGAAACATGATGACTTGCACTTGCTGCTCAGTATTGGGTTCGGCCCATCAAAGTTGTGAAGGCTGGGCAGCAGCACACGGGAGAGTGGACTCTCAAACCATATCAGGTACAGTCGTTTGAAACCTTGTGTGGTGTTTGGGTCTGTGGAACCCATTTTCAATGTTCACTAAAAGAAAACTTGTATAATAACATATTCTTTCAACCTGGCACTCATTGGCCTTTGCTCATTTTCTGTGCGTGCGTGGCTTCTTATCACAATCGGTCAGTATAGCAAAGAGAATCTCTGCTCAGAGAAGCCAGTGTGGAAGGAGCATCTTCCACTGTGGAAGATGAAGAATTCTCTGAATATGAGGATCTCTGTCAATTCAGAGTCTGACAGCAAGTTTGAAGAAGACGATGAGATTGACCCGATACCAGCCCATCAGGAACCAGCCCCAAGACCAGCCTATCAGCAGCCTGCGGGAGGAGTCTTCTAGCCCAAGGAATGAGCCACAGCGTACGGCTGCCAACGCGATAAGTATGAAACCAGGGCCGACACGCATGGCGGCCACTCATGTGCAGGACATAAAATCTTCTTTTGAAGACAGCAAACAGACACAGCTCTCAAAATGTTGGACAATATCTTTAGGGACATCCTTGTAGTATTTACTGCAGGAAGAGTTCAGAGTTGACCAGGCAGTAATGCAATAGCAGTGTTCAATGGCTATGGCATTTATTTTACTGCATGTTTTTACAATTGCTTTTACTGCAGCTCAATGTCTCATGTCTGTCTCCTCTGACTCGTAAGGCCACACTAGCTGTCACCCTGACACGATATCACTTTCTCCTCTGCAGTTGTCTCACTAATTCTGCAGTGACACCGGGTCCTCACCGTTACACAAACTTCACCTCACCCTTGTCCTCAAAGAACAAATTGACAGGAGTGTGGAAACACAGCGCACAAGGCTCTCGCCAGCCGGGATATGACATCACTCTAATACTCTCGTTAATGTACAAGTGGGAAGGAGAGAGGAGAGGTGCTGTGACATTCACACTAGGCCTAACTCCGCAGCACACTAATTTCCTCTCAAATCTTGACGGATATTTCACGCAAGCTCTTTGCCTCTCGATCTAAATTGTCTCTCAATTTTTCACTTTCTGCCATCTTGCCTTGTTTACATTCTCTCAGTTCTGCCAGTGCCCACTCTTCCTTTCATTCACTCTATTTTCTACCTCGCAGCCATCGTCCTCTCTGCTTCCACCACCTGTGCCCGATTCCTGAAAACACTGACAGCAGAGACAGGAGCTGCACAGGGCCAATTTCCTGAGTGCTGCTCACCACTGGCACTCATTTAATTACTGCAGAGACAGAGGTGGGAAGGAGGGCCTGTCAGAGCTGTCCTAGGGGATGGCGATGGATGGTGGAGGGGGGGTGGGTGGTGTACCTGTCATTTTCTATAGCTTCTATATGGGCCTCAGCTGACAACTAGAGATTAGCTTTCTTTGTTGCAGTCCTGAGAGGCCTGGTTGCCATATGGCTAGGATGTTGGATGACTGCCTTTGATTTTGAGTTCTTTTAGCACACTCACACACACATCTAAACCGTTTTTGTGGGAACCTACTGCGATTAAAAATGGTGTCAAAGAGGAAGTGAAATGTGTCTCAAAGAGAGCAGTGGCATCACGTGCAAGCCTTTAGCATCAACATGTGCAGGTAATTCATTCCCCATAGGCTCTGGATCTGTGTGTCTGTCTAATTTACCTAAATTATAACAAATATAATTGGATAAAGAATTATTTTACCTTATCAAAACGACCTGTTTACAGCCCAATGCAGTTTTAAAGAAAATAATTTTATTGCTTTATTAATTCCTTCGTGCTGCTTTCAAAAGATAATGGTAAATGGCTACAACTACAATTTGCCTCTCATACCACTGATGGCAGCAAGCTGCCATGCAATGTACTGGCCTGACCCTCAAGAGGTCGTCGAGCAGAGGTTGTATTGATCACTTTGTGCTTGGACCCCCAAAAATGCAAGGTTTCCATGCTAAGGACATTGAAGAGATTGTGGAGATGATTGTAAGCGAATTAAAAATGAGAAGAAAAAAAATGGAACAGACAGAAGCTTATTAAAAAGCAGTTGATGGGCTTTTTAGGATTTTTCAATCAACATTTTAGTCTCAGGAGCCACATGAAATTCATTGTAACGGCACCACATCCCATTGTTGAGTCTGTACGTGATCACATTCATTCCCCCTGTGTGGTTTAATTTTCCCTCCCATGGGAATGCTTGCTGTGACTGTCCCTGTGTATTTCAGCCATGGCTTGATGTTTAGATTGAACCCACTCTGAGGATGGGAGCAGGATCTGTGGACATCACCATGGCAACTAATACCACATGTTCTCCCTTTGAAAACACTAAAAACAGTGTTTGTTTCCTCTTTTTTAAAACAATATTAGTACAACAACACATCATTTTCAAGCTTGCTGATGTTGAGCAGTGGTTTGACAGAGAAACTATAGCCCCTGCTCTTTCTCTTTAACCTGACATCAGAGTGGCCTGTTTTCCTTAAACATGTCAAGGTTGGATCCAGCCTGACAAGTCTTCACAGTATCGTGTCTGTGATGTTTCATTTAGACAGGTTCAAGGAACTTAAGAGTCATTAACGCCACCTCTGCCATTGTACACACACCTCAGAGACCCAGTTGGATCCAAGTCCCAGACTCAGCTAAACATGTCCTGACATAACTCACCAACATACCATCCAATAAACTAACCAGCACACAGCCTGTTCTTGGGTTGGAGTTCAGTAACACACACACACACACACACACACACACACACACATACACATACATGCTAAAGTCTACTTACAACTGAAGAATAGGAAAATATATCTGGACATAATAGATTTTTCTATCTCCCAGAATCCTTTTATCTCTCCTGTTAGACTTTAAGATTACAGTGTGGTCACAACCACAGAGGATGAAAGTGAAATTTGAGCTGATTGGCTTTATTCTCGTTCACCACCCACCACCCACTTCAACCCCAGCTGTCACACAGACTAACGGTCTGGCAGGTCCTCTACATGCCCTGGCATGTCTCCTGACACTGAGTCAACCAGAAATAACCTTAACTTTTATATGGTAAAGTATGATCTGAAGTGTTAAGACAGAAGGGTATATTTTTACTCGGTAGAGTACTCCCATATACGGTAGTAGTAAAGTTCAGTCAGCTTGTTTAGTGTTATTTTCCTTATTTTTAGTTTAAAGGATAAAGCTGGCACATGAAAAGACCAAAACCAACAATGTCTTAGTCAGTCTGAGCTCCCTATCTTATCTATGGCATTCAGTCTTTTGGTTCCTAGTGAAGATGTAAATCTTTAAGAACAGATTACATTTTTTTGAATGCCAAGTAATTTCCTGAATCAGCTGGGCACTGTAATGTTTAGAAAATGTTACTCAAACAGAAGTAAATAGTGTATTTGTTGGGAACTATTTTCAGTCGCGGATTAATACACGTTTGGTGCACTAGAATTTACAGCAGAAGGACAGTGTACATGGGACCGACTCAAAATAAACTACATTGCCTATGTTCATGTTAATGTCACCCAGAGCAACAATGTGGTTAATAGTGTTTTGACAACAATGGAGGCCTATGGAACAGAGGAATAAGCAACATCGGGCTTTAGGTAAACAGACAGTATTAGTTTTGAGGATGAATTCATTATTGGTTTTGGTCTTTTTATGGGATTTTTCACAGTAAGAAAAGTACAGGAATATCACCACACTTATCCTTTAAATGTGAGTGTAAGGAGTGATTAAATGGTTAAAACAGGAGGAGTGACAGATACAGTAGCAGTCAATACTGGTTGTCTTTTGCTGGCAAGGGGCAAAGTTTTGACAGACCACCACGGACACAGATTCCTATGCATGAACACTGTATCCTCCACACCACGACACTGCATTAGCTCAGCAAACTTGCATTGCTAGAACAGCTGCAACTTTGGAGTTCCTGTTAAATCTTAATACCAAATCAGATATCTCTCTCTCCTATCATGCCTCCATGGTGACATCTGTGCTTTCACTTCCTTGATCCCAGTTAATGTTTGCCTGTCTCAGCTAGCTGGCAACAGCATGGGGGTAATACCGCAATCAATAACTGTTTGTTTCTTTTCAGACGTCATTTTTTAAAGTGCACTCTGATATGCTGTGACAGACAGCTGCTGGCTTATCAGCTCACATGAGGGTCAAAAAGTTATGTCCAAGACAAACCTATGCAGCTTTAATTATATGCTGTCACTAACTGTAGGTGAGGATAGCTATATTTGGTGGTGTTGAGGTGCATGATATGACTCCTTGGTATTTTGGTATTTTATTGGGGAGAGAGGGAGCATTGGAACTAAAATATCATGAGTATTCAGTGCATTTACTCTATTTAACTAACCTGGTGTATAATATATAATTTATTAAATAAATTAATAGTTTGAATTGAATTAAAATGTTATTCATGCCATCTCATGGCCCATCCCTCATGGGATTATAAGACACCTTTACGTTACCTTTACGCTACAGAATCTAACTATGGTGGTCATAAATCAGTCTAAGTGATTATGGCAAAACAAATAGAAATGACAATAAATCACAATAATAATCATCCGCTCCTTACTGATACAGGTTTTCTTCCTTAACTCCCATGCATTCACAAAATAACTTGCTAATTTGAAAGTCTCTTTTTCAAACTATTTCAATTGTTGAGAGTCATCCATGCCCATCAGCTCACTTGGATCATTTGTTATTGAACAAAAGATCACAAAATTTCCAACACAAAGGGTACTCATTTGAACTTCCCCCAGATCACACGCTGGACAAATTCAACTTTCTTCTTCCAAAGCAGCATCCTGTCCTGTTTCAATACCAGCTCTTATTTGAGCACAGACATACCTTTTTTTTTATTTGATAAACATAATTTTCAGCAAAATATTCATATTTAATGTGACACAATTTGGTTTACTCCAGATCTCTTTTGCCCAGTAATGTTTAACCTTGTGAAACACATCCTCCTGTAGAGATACAATATTTTTAAATTTTTCAACTTAAAGAATTGATCTTCAGCCTTACAGTATATTTACAACACATATCATACATATCCTTCATTCTAGGCCCATTTTGTTTATTTATCCCATATAAATATTCTTTTGGCTATATGCCAATATAATACAAAAGGTAAAATAACAACAAAATTGGCAGTAAAATATTTTTTAGTGTAGTGAAAAGGGAAGTTAGGGTTGGATTTAGTAGATGTATAATTGTGTAAATTAATGGAGGAATTATATCTTTATATTTCTTCTTTATAATTTGTATGTTTATGTGCATGTATGTAGGTGTGTTATCTATATATGTTTATATGTGTGAGGCAAAAAAATAAAAAAAGGGGGAGAGGGTTCTGCAGTCTTCAGTATTTTCATGGGAAACATACAAGTGCCCTGCATGCATGCAGTGTATGAGAGCCTCTACCTTACAGACAAACCCAACCTTCATGACAGCTGCTGCACTGATAAAGCATGGAAAATCTAACAAACCCATGAGTCACAATGAGGTATCTTAGCATCTGGTCACCAAAGTCCCTGTTGCATGTTTGGAGTCTCTGCCGTGCTTATATCTCTGCAGATCTGAAGGAGAGAGCTGTACACTTTGGGTTTAGCTCATCTACACTTATGGCCGTGCCCTGTGAAACTATAGCTTGTGTCATGAATAGCAGCTCGCAGTGAAATGACAGCTTGCATGGGCCCACACTGTATTTGATCCCAAGCTGTTTGAAGCTGTTTAAAGCGTGAGTCATGTTGAGGGCTTTAGGTAGCAGAGTCATTGGCTCTCACTCACACATGTACACTCTTGCTTTCTCTCTCTGTCTCTCTCTCTCTCTCATTTTTAGCTCTGAGACAGGGTGGATCCAGAGTGGCAATATTTTCTTCAAGTTGAGACACAGTATACTGACTTGAGTCGATAAAACCTGTGTGTTTGTCTGAGTGTGTTCCTTCTTATCTACCTAAATGATAAGGTTATCATACACTTTCTAGTGGCCTTTGAAGTTATACTGTGAGCAATACTGTTATATAGTCAGACAGATAGGCATCCTGAGTACACAAGGCAGTGAAAAATGAACATGACTCTGAATTAAGTTGATTTTGTTTTTCTACACTCTCTTGAGATGTTATGATTATGGGGTTATTCTGAAAAAAATAAGTAAAGTTCCTGGATAAAAGCTGAATACAGAGATGTTTTTTAATAGGAATAGTTCAACATTTTGGGAAATACACTTATTCGTTCACCTGCCAAGAGTTAAATGAGAAAATTGACAGCACTCTCATGTCTGTATGGTAAACATAAGGCTGCAGCCAGTTATCTTAGCTTAGCATAAAGACTGGAAACAGCTAGCCTGGCTCTGTGGAAAGGTAACAAAATTTGCTTATCAGCACCTCTTGTTACGGTGAGTGGATGTTAGGTGGTATCGGTTAGGGTGAGGGGTGTAGGAGTGAGACCCAAATGCAGACATGCTCAAAGGTGAAAGTGGTAAGAAGGTTTATTGACTCGATTACAGGAGATGGCTGGTGGACAGGCATAAATAGGGAAAGACTGACGAGGGAAAACAGAAACAGGTGAGTAATGGGGAACACAAAAACACACAGGAAACATGGAACAAGACCTTTCAAAACAAGACCAGAACTTAAACCAATACATGCCAAAACCAAACAAATACCATACATCCTAACACCTCTGAAGCTCTCTTATTAACACGTTATATCTCGTTTGTTTAATCTGTACGAAAAACAAAGTGCAAAAACGACACATTACGTTTTTTTTATGATTAATTCAGAGCCTCCATATTCACTCAGGAAGAGTTACGTCAGAATGAAATATTCACTTAGGGCATAATATAATATGGCATTAATCTAGGCTGAGCTGCAGCACACAGGATGCTGCAGTCTAGTTCCTCACACAGCAGAGTTACATTCAGTATGTGTGAAGACTGTCCCAGATAAAGTGAGAAGAACATGTATGTAATATTCATCGAAATGTTACATATTTATATCTCACACAAATGTGCTGCAGTCAGACACTGTGCTATGTGGCCCACTCAGGCTGTCTGTGTGGCAATGTGAGTGTATAATGACTCAGCTGTAGGGCATTGAAACTTGGCCATTCCACCAGGGAAAGTCAGTAAGTCACTGCACGAGACCAGAAATGTGCCACATGCAATATGCCACATGCACAACAGCCAGCATGTGCTCTCTCTCTGCACTGATCCACACACAACATACCTCTAAAGAAATTATGCAACCTTTAAATGGGGTTACATCTCTTTAAATGCTCAAATAATCTGGCAGATGATTGAAGACCTAATAGACTGTGGTGCCAACAAACACCACCACATCCTGCCAGGAAAATATGGAGATGTCAAACAATCTTAAAGGAATGCTCCACCAAAAATCTGTATTTGAGTATCAACAAGACTAATAATCTACTGCCATGCTAGCATGCTAACATACTCCCAATGACAATGCTAACATCATGATGATTAGAAGGTATAAAGCTTACCATGTTCTCCATCTTAGTTTAGCGTGTTCGCCTACTAACATTTGCCAATTAGCACTAAATACAAAATACAGCCAAGGAAGACTGATGGAAATGTCATAAACCAAAGTATTAAATTAAAATTTAGACCAGATGATGGCATTAGATGAAAAGTCAGGGAATCACCAAAGTTAATACAATTAATCGTAGTGGGAATGTGAATGGCTATAACAAAAGTCATAGCAAATCCTTCTTCCTTTTGAGATGTTTTTTGCTTCTTTCAAGGCTACAGGCAGTACGTATTTAATCCTCGATAGATCAATTTTCGGTGGAGTATTGCTTTAAAGGCACCGTGTTCAGTGTCTGGATCTTGTTCTGGTGATACAGGAGAAATAAGGCCTTTATTATTATGCAATAGCACAAGCTGAACATCCTTAAAAGGTGATGCAGATCATCAGCAAAAAAGTTATATGCAGCTAAGCAGGTGTATCTTACACCATGGTCTTGCAGTTTGGAGCCCAGACAACTGTAATATGGCAAGGTTTGAACGTACACTAAACGTAACGTAACTACTGGTAGGATATTTAAACCCTGATACCATGACACTCACACACATACTTTGTGGCTTATATTTGAAGCTTGAGAATCAGATTTAATTTTAAATTTACAAATGTACCACTTAAGCTGTTCACTTCACGTACATCTCACCTGTGATTCACAAAAGGGTGTTGAAGGGAACATTTGGGAATCATCTTTCAAAACTGGACTTGACTGGTCTTGGCGAGCCCCTCACTATCTCAAATGTCACTCCTATAAATACACACAGACACACAGAGGCGTACACACACGCTATACAGGGTTTATATTGTTAAACTCATAGATGTGTAAGGACACTCAGTATATGAGTCCTCCCTTCTTGTCATGGGCTTCAGAATACTGAGGAACTGAGTCACTTGGCACGGAAAGCTTCATGTATGAGTGGAAAAAGGAAATGAATAATTTGTACATCAATATGTGCAGCTACGGACAAGTTTGATCCTTCCAACTTAAAGCTGGTGCATGCTGCGCATTTTGTCTTGCCAAGCACAGAACATGAATAACTCAATATGTTCGGAAGAGCTATGACTGTGAACAAGAATGGCATATATCTACAGAAAAAAAGCCATATAGTGCTTTTTCCAGGGCAGCTGTGCGTGGAGGATCCATCTGGCCTTAAACCCTTAAAATGAATTAAATAAATACAGAGAGTTCAGAAGTAGGAAAAACTATATTACAGGAAAGCAATTGTTGAAAAAAAAGGGTTCCTGAGGCATTCAGTGTGCACGTTGCACCATTTTTGTGAACAAGTCAAGGCCAAGCCACAGCACACAGAGCAACAGTCCAGCGGTAAGAGAGGCTGGGACAACTTCCTGCCTGAATTAACATCAGCAGAGACAGAGACCATCATGGAAAGTTTGTGGTTTTCTCAGATCAGTCTCTTCCTGGTGACCGAGCGTCGAAGTGAGAAGGGCGTAGAGAGTTTCTCCAACTTGTTTTTCTGAAAGGTGATTACCCATCTGAGACACACCCACACACTCACAGCACAGTGACATCACTCATTTTTTGAGACCTACATTTCCATTTAATATGCCATTTTACATTCTTGGAGTGACAATACCCAAGTTGTTCTGTGTGAGCGTTTTTTTTTTAATGTTGACTTTGACATATTTGGCGATAAGCACATCACCCGACAATTTGTGTTTGCTCTCCCACAAACAAGAATATGCTGTTCCAGTGAGGACATAATAATGTTACAATGGGTATTACCGTAGTCTTTTGTACTGTACTGTCGAGGAAAAAGTATTAAGATTGTTTACTTTAGTGAAGGTAGCAATGCCGCTATGTAAAAATATTCTATTAAAGTCCTGCATTTAAAACATTTATACATGCATGCAGTTACAACATTTTATATGTCACAAAAGTATTATCATTATAAATTTAGTTAACTTTTGCTGGACAGCGGCCATTGTGGTCACGAATGACAATTATGGGTTAATGGTAAATGCTAAGACCTTGTGTAACAGCAGCACAAGTAGAGGAGAGTCCTGAAGTCCTGACTCAGTAATTTCATTTATACCACGTCATCTACTTGCTAATGTTAGCTAACATTAGCCACCATAAGCCACTGGTCATACCTAATAGAGCCATAAAGTCCTCACTCAATACTGTCAGTATACAGCAACATATAGCTAAAGTTTGCTTATATTAGCTAAGATTAGTCACCATAAGCTACTGGCCATTACAATATAGTCATAAAGTCCTGATTCGGTAATGCCCTTTATACTACGACATCTACCTAAAGTTTGCTAACTTTAGCTAAAATTAGTCACCATCATACCAGATCAATAAAACTAACAAGTTAGTGTCGCTTCTAGTAGCCTATCAAAAGTATTCTACTTATTTTGTAAAGTGGCCCCTTTCTAATAATACGCTGCTCCTTAATGATGCATTAACTTAGCAGCATTTTGATATTGTAGCTGGGTAAGTTAGAGCTAATTTTAATTGGGTAGTTTAATCTGTAAAAATGCATCATATTTTACACAATCATAATAAATAATGGTTTTCAGATAAATGTGGTGGAGTAAAAAGTAGAACATTTCCACCAGAAATATAATGGCACACAAATATAAAAAATATAGAAATACTCAAGTAAAGTACAAGCACCTCAAAACTGCTCTTTGTTTCCACCACTGGTACTGTATAGCTGATGGTTGAGGTATAATCTGGTTGGGTACAGAAGACACAAACGTGCTATGTGGCTCAGGTAGTGAGAAATCCCAATTATTTTACTGTACAAAGGGACACTCTTCACCAACGCTGAATCTGCACTTAAAAAAGCCAGAATCTGCCCAAAGAGACAGATAATTATCTGTGAGCGTTATAGGAATGTTAGTCAGATCTGTGTGGCGGGGGGGTCTCGAGTCTGGATGAATGCTGCCTATGTTGGTTTTGCTTTTGTATGACCCGCAGATGTTGGTGCCTTTGTCCATGTACATATACACCGTGTGTTCACCACTGTGAAAGAAGAACGTGTTTGGAAAACGCTGCCCACGCTAGCGAGCAGCCAAGGTTGCTCTCTTCATTCCTGACCTAATGTTCTTTCCTCCACTGTAGTTCACATGTGGTTTCAAGGTAAAATCCTCCATTCATTAGTCTAACGGAGGGCCCGACAGGATACCCCACCCTTAATGGCAACAACCAGGGCCATATGTTACCCGGTGCTGGTGGCCCTCACTTTAAAAACAACCAGTAGTTACATTTTGTTTGTATCTGTTTCAGGTGCACTTTGTCCACAATATTAAAAAGAGCAGGAAGGTTTGGGGTTTTCCAGGTTTAACTATTTGTCACAAGCTCGCTCTGTTGTTGTATGTACTTTCCTTCTCTTTCTCTTTTATCCTATTTGACTTATCTCCCCTGCCGAGCTGCCAAAACTCAACCACACACCCCCACACACTGTCAGTAATGAGGCATTTGCCTCTCCACAGTTGGGTGTGTGGTACAGATGTGTGTTCTCGTGCTTGCTTGCAAATCTCCTGCTTGCTCCACTGCTGCCTCTGCTGCTGCTGCTGCTGCTGCTGCACTCCCAGGAGGGAAATCCTGCAGGGGTAATGGGAACAGAAACTAACTTCCTCCAGTGGCTACTAGTGTGTGGTGTTTGTGAATCATCTCCACACACTGATGCCAACTTGTGTCACCTGATCATAGTACAGTGATATTTCACTGAAAATCTGTCTTTTGAGAAACGAACACTCAACCTGTGTAGACTTGAAAGGTGGGTGTAAAAAGAATGTTGTTTCATCCAGTGAAGATGGCGGCTGTGGCCAGCTTTAAATACAGCTGATCCAAAGAAACAGAACAAAAGAAAGGAGGCGAACAATAGAAATAACTCAAATAAAACACAGAAAAATGAATATAAGTACATGTTGACCAAGAAATTTTCAAACATGACCTGCATCTTTAAAGCCCCAATTTACCCATTGCTCCAATGGTCATATGGCAGACTCCCTTGAACATTACGGTGTACTGGGTCAGTGGTACTTTGCCTGGTCTAGAAGATATTTTACTCCACTGCTGTGAAGAGGAATGTTGGAGTAATGTGAAAAGTCACAGCTTACATGTGAATATCTCCAGATGAAGTTAAACAGATATGATTTGTGGAAAATGGGTTAAACCGCAACATGTGCAAATGTGGGGTGTGCGTTAGTTTACACCTGTAAAATAGAAATGTCCAGGCCTTCTGTAACGCACCGAAACTCTCCACTATTTCATAAAATAGCAAGGTGGTGCGTAACTGTGGGTGAAACTGTGACTACGAATGTGTGTTGTGGAGAAGTGTGAACTTGTACAGATCTGCCTGTGCACATGAGAAGACCTTCATTTAGCATGACCAGGAAGCGAACCAGTTTTTGACTCGCTTCCTGGTCAGAGATGGTTATCAAGAGGCCAGTCAAGGGTGAGGCGTTTTAATTTTGTATACAGGTGCATTAACTCCACATGTTGCTACTGTTTTACAGGATTTGAGAGACTCCTATTCTAAAGAAACATTTATTATTTTTCATTAGTAACAAAATCTGAACCTTAACAATGAATAAACCTTTTAAATTTAACAATTCTCTCCCTATATTAAAGAACTGTGTTGTGGGTATAATTGTAATGTACCATGTGACTGTACTGAACCTGCAACTTGTTGGAAATGAACATGTACAGTCCAATCATCTTATTATGATTAAAGAAAGCCATGGGGAGTTCATACAATAGAAACGATGGACATATTTTCTTCTCAAGCACCATCACAGTTTAAATATTTTACTGAGTGGATGGTTTAATTCAGTTAACCTTGTAGAAGCATACATGAATTCATAAATTGAACTGCTAGTTGTACATTATTTCCCATGTTTTCCATAGAAAAACCTAGAGTGTGTACAGGACACAAATGTGTGTGAAGTAGCAGTCAAAACTCACACTCTCAGGCATCAAGTCGGTCACTCAAAATACTCAAGACAGTTGAGTGGTCAGGTACGTGACAGCAGGTCAGTACTGGAGAATATTGGAGTTGGCGGCATGATTAAACCACTATTACACTGATAGTTATTGTGTGTGTGTTTTGAGGACACATGCATATACACACACGTCTTTTGCATGCGTTTCTGTACACCTTTAGGTCAGTGGTTGAGCCAATCAGTGTGGCCCTGGTCTGTTTGATTGCATCATGATTGGAGCACCCAGCGGGTCATCGTGGCTGTCTGCAACAAACAAAGCACAGCAGCCTGTGATTTTCCACTGATTTTAATGAGCACGTAGAGATTGGCCTCTGAAAAGAAAGCAGATTTCACTGCTTCCTGGCACAATGTTGCCTCATCTGTGTTCAACACGGTCACACAAGACATGTTTTTTTTCAGTTGATCGAGACTCTTCTTGTTTCATATGGGAATAAACACCCACAGATCTGCTCACCTGCACACACACACAAACTGAGAAAGAGAACAAGACAGAACCAGACACTGAGGTGATACACTGAACTAACGTGATGCCAAACAGCCTCACTCTCTCTTCCCGTCTCTGTCTTACACACATACACACACCTGGTCTCTAGCCTGCCTACCGTGGCCTGACTTGAAACTAAGCAGCAATAAAATCATGACTTTGAACACACAGTACCATAAAAAATCTATCAACCTGTGGGGCCCAACTGTTGTTAGGTCCAAACTGAGATCTTGCAGTGTAAAACAGAAATAGTTATGAAATGGGTACTACTTTTATGTAAATTATTCTATCTCTAGGCCTATGATCTCCTAATGAGGCAAATTTTGGATTGCTTGACCCACAGCTTTATTTAACATACATATAGTACACTACTCTCAATACATTCTCATTATGGGAGCTTGTGGAAAATTGGAGAATTGCTGCAGGAAATATCTGCTGCAGGATTTTTTTAAAAATGTATCGTCACAAGGCTGGTTTTCACAGGACAACAGCAAAAAGGATGGCTACTACTCCTACTACTACTGATGAAGTGGGGTTAGATGGGGGATGACGTGAAACAAAGGTCTGCAGCTGGTGAGCATGTTAAGCTCCTGGGCCACCAGGACAACCTGTTGGAATGTTTTTTCTGCATGGAGAATGGAGAGGAGAAAAACCACTGCAACAACCCTTCTTATATATGTATGTATGTATGGACAGTGTGTATAAAATCAAGATAAATGTATACAATTCAAAACCTATCATTGAAGGCTTTTTTTAAATACAATACTTCTGTATTGGTATTGCAGATTTTAGGCAAGCCAAGGCTAGTTTCTTTTTTTAATCACATTTCATACACAAAAGGCAAGTCAAACAGGAAATGTAACATAAAACATAAAACTTTTAATTAAAATGATAGAAATAAAAAGTTCATGTTAAAAAAACAGAGAAATTAATACTAGGTAAAGATGTAAGTGCGAGGTAAAAAATGTAATCTACATTTAAGGGAAGTCAAGATTGGGGCACATTTTAAATAGGCTATTCTGGAGGTTTATTCCAGCTCTGAGGTGCATAGTAACCACTACCAGATTACCCAAAAAGGTAAATGTTCTGCTATTCCTAAACCATGGAGATGTCGGATTTTTGGATACACCAAACTAAACGTAACTGCATAGGCCTACAGTACGCTACATTTTCTGTCATCCCTTGGTTACACATTAAATGTTAATAGGTATACATCAGGCTAAAGTAGCATAGTTTTGGTGTATCCTATTAATTGCTACTACAGGTTCCAACTTCTTCAACCAAGATCATGTGGGTTTTTCTTTGTTGTCGTTTGCTTTTGTTTCCTTTACTCTCGTTTTTTTTCCACTGGCCGTATTTCCGACCGCCTGTGAACGCAGCGCCTTTTCATGCTGTGTAACTCTGTTTATTTTCAGAGCGGTGACGTGAACGCTGCACTCCTCCTATATGTGGCTCGTCAGACGGTGGCAGGGCCGGGATTGGTGAACTGTTGTTGCTGTAGCAGCTTGTGTCTGTGCTGCTGGGGGGGAGGGGGCGCTATAAAAACCAGTTCCCCAACTCCGAGAACCTCACTCTGGAGGAGGAAAGCGATCAGGGAGGGTTGGCTGACGTGGCACCAAGGGACCCCCCCCCAACCCCCTGTATTTACCAACAACAGGCGTCAATTTCCCAGCACTGATCTGTCCTAGCACACGGACTCTCTCTGAAAAAAAACCTTCCCTCTACCTCGACAAATAAATGCCAAGAGAAACAACACAAGCGCCAAGAGATAAGGCTCGCTGCTCAGAAGTGGATAGAAAGACGAACACTCGGACAAACACGTAGAGAAAAACAACAAACGCGCACGGATCGTCGCCGTTGCCTTTTTCTCAATGCATACCCTTTGTGCCCGGGGAACGATGAAACCAGAGATCAACGCCGCCGTCGGATTTCTGACGAGATTTCTGAGGGTAAAAGGACACGTAAACGATCGACAGGTCCAAACATTCAGCCAAAGCTTACAGGACATTTTGTCAGGTAAGAAAACGGTCTATTGGCGCTCACAAAACACCGCTTTATGTTATAAAACATCTCATGTTCTAAACTACGATTTCGCATGTTAAGTTTAGGTTTTGTTTTAGAATTAAGAGCTTAAATTCGGCTTCTTATCGGGTTGAGAACGACTCGGAAGAAGCCTTTCTTTGTTCTCCCCCAAGTATCACTATCAGCGATACCAACGCTCACCACTGTTTGCGCACATCTGAGAGGGGGAAAACGACAAAGTATAGACACGGTGAGCAATCTAAGACGATTCGTCGACGATTACATTGATACAATCGAGTATTTTTGACAAAGAGGCAAGATCAGGCACTTATATTAGTGACTTTGCCTGGAAGAGGAGGAAGGGGGTGGAAAGAGACGCTTGGCACAAACAAGGAAGTGCGCCTCGGTCGATAAAGAACTGAGCATAACAGCCCCCAGTGATTTGGTAGAAGCTGCTCAATTACGTAATGCATTTGACGAAATAGGTTATTAATGAAAAGACGTCCGATGTCAGACCAAACTTTGGGACTGTTTTTTTGCAGTTTTTGTACAATACCCCTAACAGAAAACATAATTCTGCGAGGTTTTGTGTGTCAGCGGTGAGTTAACAGCTGTTAATATTTTCGGGATTTACATTTTTAACATGTAGTAAAAAGGTGAACCTGTATTTTACCACATCTCCCATTCACTTTAATGGCGCGCACACAACACATTCGTGACTGGAAATAAAACAATAACCTTTTCTCGATTTATTCCCCAGGAAATTGAGCTTATACGTCCTATTAGTTTCACTTACAGGCTTAACTTGGGTATTAGGGGTCTTTTTACAGAACAGTGCTGCTCGGGGATTGTCTCTCATTTCCTGCTGTACACACATTCCAGGCTCGGGCCTCTAAAGCTGCTATACATCTGCCTCCCTCCATCTACAGAGCACGTATAGCAGCAAATGACCTACATTCCTTGCATGAGGAGCTCACTGATGTAAAAAAACACACTGCAGATCATTGGTTTTCGGTCAAATAGAACGGCCCTAGCGTAAACAAAAGACGACGGGGTTTAGATTGAGCAAAACTTGAGCTAGGTTTAACTGAAAATGCCCGCCAGAGCTCAATTCCACAGCCGTGTTTGTAAACAGACAAAAAGTTGGAGTTGAATGGAGTCTGCTGTGAGGCCTCTTTGTGGGGGGAGGGGATGTTTTGATGGGCGCCTATAGGAGGACATTTACAGAGGGAAGCAACACAGCGCAATCGGGGAGGAAATGGAGGGGAAATCCACTGAAACAAAGCTAACCCACCCTGTATTTAGTTTACATATATACATCAATTATATCAAAAGTGAATTATAAGGTTTTTAAATTTGAAAGACATTTGACAGTACTGTTAAAATGCCATATAACTGACTGTAATCTAATTTAAAATGTCTCATTTTGAGCATGAGGCAAATGTGTGGAAACACAAGTGAGCATGTGGTTGTACCCAGTGGGGCTAGCTGCTGCTAAACTAGGCCAGCCAGAGCTCTTTTGTGCCTGGAAACATCACAATCACTCACTATTGTGTCTGTGTGCTGGAAAGCAGTGTGCCCAGCTCCTCTTGTTTGTGCCGAGCAAGGGGAAGTGAGGAAATTAGTCCTGATGACCAGATTGAAACCATGATAGTTGTGTAACTGTAGTTCGCATGATTTCTAGTCTTCCTCTTTATCGGCACCAGCGTGATTTGACGCTCTTCCAGTAAACCGCTTCCAATGGAAAATACCCAACGACCCTGCCAAAGCACAATCTCAATGTATTTCTAGTGTTCAAGGTCAGCCCCAGTGAATAAACAACCCAGTTTCGTTAAACTCTTTAGGTTAAGCGCACACTCGTCTGCTTACTTTTCCATCCTCCCCCTTCTCTCTCTTCTTCTCGCATGCCCCCGTTTTTAAGAGTAGGCCGTGCTGAGCTGATACTTTCCCAGCTGCTCCAGGGTTTGTACCTAGCAGCCTTTGTGGCTTACTCCAAGGCTGAAAGATCATCCAGCCCCTTGTGCTCTTTCACGAGTGCCAGCCCCTCCATTAGCTCAGCAGTATACAGCTTTCTGTGATAAGACACGGGGGGGTGTTATTATCCTGTGGATGCATACAGGTGGCCTCTGGGCCCCAGCCTGAATGCTGGCCTACTTCACTTAACCTGTTTTTCACTGGCCACAATGAAATTACCATCAGTGGGAATTCAATATGGATGAACCATGTCAGAATAAGTGGGTGGGGATGGGGGGTGCTCCCTGTGGTGGGGATGTCAGTAAATGGGGAAAAAATCAGAACCAAAAGATTTAAAACTATCCAGGTATCCTAGAAAAACAATTAGAAAATCTGCCAAAAGTGAACTTGTGGGGAAAGAATGAGCCATTTCACTTCCTCATACACCCCAAATCATAGTCAACACACAATTTTCCTCTCATCTTAACCACTGAAATGCCTGAAGCATTCTGTGAGGGGCGTCACTCTGAATCACTAGTTTTACTGCACATCGAAAAACTCCCACACAGACGAGAAAAATAGGATCCTCTCTCTTTAAGAGGTGGAGCCCGGTGTCCCAGATGGCTGTCCGGGACTTTGACACTTTTGGTGTTTTTGTTCAGCCAGTCATGGGAGACTTTGTGACAGTGACGAAGGCCAGGGGAGGGATTGTGCAATTCAATGGCTCTCTTTTTGTCACGTAGGCCCAGTGAGCCGCTTGGCTGCCTGTTTATGGCTGCTTATCAGGCCTGTGACAGGTGGTGGTGTTTTTCTTTCATCTGTTTTACTGCACACAACTCCACCCTGTACTCGAGTGTAAATGAGTCCACTTTTTGTAAGCTATAGGCTAAATCTGACATTTGTAAAACATCCACATGAACAGCCTGTTATAAAAGTAACACAAGGGATACATTTACATATTAACGAGGGCTGGGATTTTTTATATATATTTATATTTATTTATTTATTTCAGGATACTTGAGTGAATCGATTTTTCAACATTGAATGGATTATAAAGTTTATCAAATAGTTCTTCTCTGCCACCAGCTCTGTAGAAAGTTCCAGTTTGCTTTTTGCATAATGTGTTTTATGATTTATTTTGACCAGTCAGAACCTCTCGTTTTATAACCACACAGTTGTCTCTTGGCAAAACTGCAATAGAATAGATTAAGATCTACTCCTCTTAATCATTAAGCCCTGTTCTTGTTTAACATTTGGAGATAACCTAAATGTACACACACCCAAACAGGCGGTTATGTTTTGTTTGAGATTAAATTGTTGAGTTATACTGATCTTCAATAGTAGAATATAATTAATAAGGATCTATCTTATATTTACCTTGTGGGTTTTTTTTTCTTTTTATGATCTTATCTTTACATAGTTTTTAGAGACCTTTGTTCAACCTCAGTTCACTGCAGATCTCACCCACATAGCCGCAATGTACGTCTGTAGTGTTTCTGTGTATAACAGCGCAGCTACTCGGCACATAGTAATTCTTTTCCATTTGGTCTCTCTTCTCTGGACCTTCATCTGTGTATATCATGTGATTTTTGCCCACATTACATTGTATTACAAGCAGCCTGGTGGTAATCACTCCAAAGCTAAACTTTACATCCTCTTTGTCTTCCCTCTATCCCTGCAGAGCAATATAAGCACCACTGGTTCCCAGACAGGCCCTGCAAGGGTTCAGGTTACCGCTGCATCCGCATCAACCACAAGATGGACCCACTGGTGTGGCAGGCAGGCCAGCGCATCGGCATGACCATCCAGCAACTCTACCTGGTGCTGCCCAGTGAGCTCACACTGTGGGTGGACCCCTTCGAGGTGTCCTACCGCATCGGCGAGGACGGCTCCATCTGCGTCCTGTATGAGTCGCAGCCCTGCCCCCCAGGATTGCCGGCAACAGCCACCGCCGGCTCCCCCTCAGGAAACAGCGGGACGATGGGCCCCATGGTGGACAGTCACATCAGCTGCAAGGAGGAACTGATGGTGCTGGGCAGAACCAGTCCCTCCAAAGCCTACAACATGATGACTGTGTCCAGTTAAAAATCACACCGTCACCCCGGCCTACTTTTGTTCAGGGTCACGCCGTGGCTGGTCAGATCATATGACCAGATCAGGGTGAGCCTTTATAAAGCTAAGAATATGAAATGAAATAGTGAAAGAAGAAAGAAAAGGAGAAAAAAAAAAAAAAAAA